>CATIWJ010162938.1:0-17024 GCA_949640765.1 Croton laevigatus | reverse complement strand
ATCAATTCAAAGGGCTCAAGAACATCATTCAACTGTAAAGCATCAGTATTTGCTTTCAATCACAACACGTCAAATCTTGATCCCTATTGCATTATGCCAGATTTAGACAGCACTATCAGAGACATTGGACCATACAAGAACTTCATCCAGATTGCAAGAAGCACATTAGATGTCGGCCGTTTCTCAGAACGCTTACCATCGGCTGGAAAATTGAGGTTTCATATAAAGTTTTCAAAGAATGTGGTGATTTTTAAAGAAATATTGGCTAAGTTTTTATATTTCTTTTCTGCTGCTTCTTTCAGGGTTTTAATTCATAAACTGGGTAATGTAGACTTGACATTCTTGACCTACAAGCAGAAGCTAGCATTTTGGATCAATATCTACAACGCCTGCATAATGCATGTACAGTAAGACATCTCGAGCTATATTGCATAAATAAATAACAGCATAAATCCAGGACCAAATACATAAAACACCCATACTGTTTTGGAAAACCTCTATTGCATACTTCACCTTTCATTCTTGGCCTACTGCATCCTTGAACTCTTGTTTTTGGACAGTTTGCCATTTTCTGATGTTAAAATACAATTTATTGCTCATCAATTGATGATGGAAGAAAAACTCGCGTATAGTTAGAACAAATGGATGTAAGAAATTTTTATTTGAAAAATTATCCATTGATGAGTCACAAAATGTTTTCAAGAGAAAAAAATATAAAAAAGTTATGTATTGGTTTAAAAAAAATTATACAAGGGTGTAATAGATCAAAATATGGTCAGTATACAATAAGCTTTCCTGATTGGTTCAGGGCTGAATCAATATATTTTGGGATTGAGGCTCAAATCTTAGTCTAGTTAGAACATATATTAATTTTGCCTTTTTTTCCCCTTGAATTTTCAGGCATTTCTAGAACATGGACTGCCTTCATCACAGGAGAAACTGTTGGCAATCATGAACAAGGTATGAATGTCTAGAACATTATTATTATGCTGAGGGTATTTAAGCAGAAGTCATACGAAAAAAACTCAAGCAAGAGAAATTACCCAAGCATTTGTAATCATTAAATATCCAAGCGAAATAGTTTTTTATCACCAATACTCAAGTAAGACTATTTACCAGGCTGCATTGAACGTGGGCGGAATAGTGCTGAATGCTTTGGCCATTGAGCATTTTATACTCAGGCATCCATGTGAAGCAAAACATGTAAGTCGAGTAAATATCTAACACTAATTCAAAATTTTGTCAATTCATGTCTCTTACAAGCCATCTCAAATGGCTGATAAATTCCAAGAAACACATACTTCTATTCTATATAGAGTAGTAGAATGCAAATCTAAAAATATTCACAGAATTCCAAAAGAAATCAATAAGAACAGCATGATGCTGCAATTGTTAGCTGAGTCATGCTTCAGGTGCTGCTTTTAATATAATAATAGCTTGATAAGGTGATGTTTTTACTTCCAAGGGTGCTCCAGACGAGAAGGAAATGTTACTAAGGCATGCTTATGGTCTTGGATATCCAGAACCTAATGTGACCTTTGCACTTTGTCGGGGAACTTGGTCCTCCCCAGCAGTGAGTATATAAAATTTCTAATCCTTTATAATCAATTTGCTTGTGACCCATCAACTATAAAATTTTCTGCAAGTTTAATAAAAGAAAGATTTCTACTCTATATGCAGCTAAGGGTCTATTCCCCAGAAGAAGTGGTAAACGAAATGGAGATTGCAAAAGTTGAGTATCTGGAGGCTTCAGTTGGGGTTACAAGCAAGAGAAAGATTGTGGTTCCCAAGCTTTTGCAATGGCACATGCAAGATTTCGCAGACAGCATGGAATCACTACTAGAATGGATATATAGCCAATTGCCTCGCTCCGGGTCATTGAAAAGATCGATGATGGAATGCCTAAATAGAGAAACAAAATCTCCAACAAAAATGATAGAAATTCAGCCTTATGAATCTGAGTTCCGCTACCTATTGTCCTTGTGAAAAGAATAGTAACTTAAAAAAGAAAGACTTTCTACACGAACTTATGCCTCCCACATTGTATTCTACACCAACTTAAGCCTTATAGGACTTTGTTCCCCAAAAATCATTCTATAAAGCCTGTAAGGCTTGATTGTTAATTCAATGCACAATATTTTTTTTTTTTTTTGAAAATTAACCATAAGCCCAAGTAATTGTATATGCTAACTTCAAGCCTTGTAATTATATGAATTCTAAAAATTATTAGTTCCATTTGGACAGAGGTTTCAGTGTTCTGCCATTAATCCAGCAAGAATCCAGACAACTATAATATAGCACACTGCACACCAGCCTATGTTTAATGAACCAGTAAAGAAAAAAAGATGTTTAATGAACCAATAAATAGATACCCTTAACCTACTGATAAAAAGATTACCACTAGTACATAAAATACAAAGCTTAAGACCTAAATTTGAGGGTACTTTGTAGTTGTGCTACACAATTATTCTAATGCCAATAATTCAAGTCACAACCTAGCATGACAATCATTAGGATTATTTCACTGTGAAAATTAGAAAAGGAAAGCTTAAATTTAGAAGCCTGACCTACCAGAAAGAATGTGTCCTTATTCCGTTGAAAAAAATCAAACTTCAACAATAAATTAAAGAAGCTAATAAGAGCACCAGCAATGTGGGAAGAAAAGAAAAGCAAGATCTCAATATAGCAAACGCGCCACAAAAAAATTCAGTTAATTGCATGATCTTGAAACTAAACATTTCTGTACAGTAAAGGTATTCAAAGAAAAACTTCAAACATTTTCAAAATAACTACAAAGAATTAACAAATGTGATAACAGTTTTGCACAAGAATACAAAGGACACACTGAATTATTTCTCTTTTTGCTGAGATAAATGGTCAGTGAATACAAGCCTTTC
Source organism: Croton laevigatus (assembly GCA_949640765.1). NCBI lineage: Eukaryota > Viridiplantae > Streptophyta > Magnoliopsida > Malpighiales > Euphorbiaceae > Croton > Croton laevigatus. Next base: position 14,127 of record CATIWJ010162938.1, on the reverse strand, counting down.
ACCATAAGCAACAATACCAATCAGGTAAAGAAAAAGGGGCTCAGCTAAGGAAATTCACAATCCTATTCAACAGATTTAAACCAAACACAGTTTCCTCACAGTTAACTTTTATACACAGGTTCAATGGTTCAGTGCATTTACCTTCAGCAGTAACTGTGATTAAGCAGGGCATTGAGTTGCTCAGTATTTCACTGCTGAACCGTAGGCATAAACCAGAGGCATCATCAAGATTGGCAGCAATTGGCATGTCAACAGATACAAGGAAAAGATTAGCATTGCTCAGCATCTTCCCAGCTAGGCTCTCACAAACCAAGAGAAATTTGTCTCTCATTAATATGTCAACCTTGTCCTTGTTCAGCTCCTCAATGTGGTCACTGAAGGAGCAACTGGTCCCACCCCACACAAAAATGGAAAAAAATGCAGCAGATTGAACAAAAACATCAGAAGAAAAATATAGATTCAAAAAGAAAACGACAACAAAAAAGAAATAAGTCTAAGAAATCCACTATTGTTCAATTTAAAAATCCAAGGCATTGAATAATTGGACTCCTTTCTGGACCATATATGCATGTGCTTTGAGTACCCCATCTGATAAAAAGTTACTAAACAAATAGATAAAAATATTACTGGTACTGGACCTATATCCGTCTCATATTTTTGAAGCTAAGTCTCTACGCCTAATCAAGAAAATGCGATGAGGTAATGAAGCTTCCTAAACCATGAATTAATCCCAATGATAGCATTCAATTATCAGAAACACCGTGTTTCAAAGGAAGAAAAGAAACACTTGCCTTCCTAAGAGAAAGAGATTTGCTTAGATTACCATAAGAAGACTAGATTGTATCGGAAATATGGCCAAATGTCTATATCCAATGGTTCAAGGCAAAATGAGAACATTTTTTTAGAAACTCTTCTTAAATTTGCAACTAAGAAAATTATAGGTTTCACTATTAGGAGGAACCAAAAGTACTCTGAATACACCACCATGCACCCATGTTAAAGAAAATACCTAGTAAAGTGAATGGCATGCATTCAGTCCCTAAATATGCCTCGACATGCTTAAAAGAAACATAATGGGGTCCACTATAACACAAAAGAGAAAAACTCCACTTCACTATATATTATAAAATAGCTACCTTCTCTTGTACTCAAACATTCCTGGCAGACGAGACTCCTTATCTGTAAAGGTTTCAATGTTCATTGGAAGTGGTTTTACAAAGTATCCAATATCAGGCCGCAACTTCACAGGAAGTTTCTTGCCATTACAATATAATGCCAACTTCAAAGGCAATAGATGATGATGGAAATGAACATGAAGGATCCTCTTCGTCGTCTGACCAGGCTCCACTGAAGTAATCTTTTCCATAGGAACAAAAGTTGGTGTGTCATTATCAGATGTTGGGGAGCTGCAATATCAAGACAAAAGCAAGCAGCCAGAATTAGTAAATAAAAGGCAAATATTATTCCTAAAAAAAAACGGGTGACAGGTCATTTTCTTTTTGCAACACACTTGGAAGTCAGTTCAACATCAAGGAGATCATGCAAGACCGACTGAAAACTATGAAAACTACTAAGGGCCCATTTCTTTAGTAGCTAGCAAGCAGATGTCTGGCAATTAGCAATTGGAGAACCAAACACCAGTCATTAGAGATATCAGCTTTTAGCATTTTAGTTATTTTAGTTAAAATTATGAACTGCTAAAGTAGCTGAATTTTGAAACACTGCTCTAAATGCTGATTTACTAACCCTTACTAGTGGTTGGGAGCCAAATGGCAAAAGCTTGTTCCAACCACTCATCCAAACTGACCTAGGCATTCATATAAACCAAATAACAAAAGAATCCTCAATCTAGCAACCCAAAAAAAAAAAAAATTGACAGTAATAAAATATTGACGTAGTTCATTACCAAAGTTAAGGATGTAATAGAACCATATGTTTTCACACACAAGAATCTTAAAAACTGAATAGATAGAAGCTTCAGTCTTGCAGAGGAAAAAAATATATATGAAATTGCAAAACAACTACAACCTACCAAAACATGAAAGTTCTTACTTAACATTCCTACAGCTCAAATGCCTAAAGTAAGATTCATAAGTAAATTCCAACTGATGAAATGCTTAAAGAAATACTAATAACAGTTCCCTCTAGACAAGATGGGGTTGGGCCACAAAAAGTTCACAGGCCATATAACGGGAAAAATTTATGTGATATGGATGAAATGAGAATACATATAGTTTCTAGTTTCCAAACATGATAACTAATGTACTTCGCGAAATAAAGATCTTGGCCAGGCTGTGCATATCCATCTCTACATCAGAGATTTGAAATGATATATAAATGTCTAAAATAAAAATGCACAAATTGTTTGTTTGAGGTATGCTATAATTTGGTGGTTAATATCAATGTCACCAGATTATATACAGCTCTCACAAGTAAATACCAAGATCATTCAACAAAAAAAAAAAAAAACACAGCTAAGCCAAAGAATCTCACACAGACAACAAAACTAAAAGTCACCTTTCAGCAGAATCTGAAGGTTTGTTTGATTCCTCATCCACCAAGGTCACTTCTGACATAGACTCAGTCGAACAGTTCTCAAAAGAAACTTCTACACACACAAGTAGAGGCGATATGCTTGATATTTCAGATGAAAATGAATAAGTAACTTTCAAACCATTTCCATTTGCAGGATCTAAGAGTACATAGCTTTTGGGTTTAACTTGGCTTCTAATATCTCTAATGGAAATTCTTGCTGATGATCTACTGACTTGATTTCGTTCAGACGTACTTGGGTTTGACAAACCAGGCTGCTCATCCAGCCATGAGTCAAGAGATCTCTTTGACATCAATTCCAAATCAGTAGATGCAGACTGAGAAACTCCATTCTCATTTAAGTGAGCATCCCCAGTATCTGATACCTGAATCAGAGGATCATCATTTCCACTCTCAGTGGCAGAATCAATATCATCACTGCCCTTATCATCACCTGAATCAGTAACAGAATGTCCTGCACTGTAATCTGAAACGGTTTCCCCATCAGATGATCCAGATATTGTGCCAGAACCATCTGTACCGTCCCCTAATATATCTGTCTTGCGATAAGTGCTTGATAGCTGGCTATGCTCATCATGAAGCATGTTGCCAGGTTTGGGGAGAGGTTCATATCCTGGAGCTGCATGTAGGACTATTTGTGAGAGGGATCCAGGAAGATATATCCGATGATTAATTGGCTCCAAAGGTGAATATTTTGTTTGCCCTCGGAACATACAATCTGCAAGCACATGTGTCAGATCCTCCTTTTGATGTGAACAATTCATGTCATTCTGAATTTCTTGTGACTCTAATTTTGATGAAAGAAGTTTCTTGATAAGGCGAGCTCTGTCGCGAACATCATAATTCAAATCAAACTCAGCCAATTCAAGCACATAGCTCGCTACTTTTTTGAAAGCACAAAGATCTTCCTCTTTGGCACTTGATAGCACCTGCACATAAAGAGCAAATGTTTTCTACAGCCTGAAAATCAGAAAAGCAAAACTATGTAACATTTAGGTTCCAGGAAATACAGATAATGAAGAAAAACTCACATCCCAATGCTTCCAAGTGCATGCATTATAACCCATTAACTCACCAGAAAAACAGGGGAAAGTAATGTTACTTGCGCATTATAATGAGAAGTAACAGCAAGTTTCTTTGTTCTACCTTAAGAATAGTATTAAGAATCTGAAGCTTCGCTTCCAATGCTTCTGAAGAAAAGCTCCATGCAAGATACTTAAGTACAGTGGTTAACATTCTAGGTATTCTCTCCCCTAAATTGCTATACTCTCCCACCATCCAAATAATTATTGCGCGGGCTTCAGGCACCTTTACTGAATCCAAATTACGAACCAACTGAATTACAACCTTAAGAAAATAAAAGAAAATCAGGAAGATGTCCAAATCAGAAGGAAATAAAGGATACTTACGAAATGAAAGAAAGACTAGAACTACAACAATTTCCGCTTTTAGTAACTAACTCAATTACAAACACTTATTCATGGGAATTTTCATTGATAAACATGTAATCATCATTCTCATCCATATTTTTCAAAGAGTGCTGGCTTCTAAAGCATTCAAAGAAAAACAAAACTACTACTTGCTCCTATTTGATGAATGATACTATGATTCCTAACTAATTCTTCAGAAGGACAACAACATCAACACAATTTTAGGTGTTCATAATAGTAATTCATAATTACCTCAGAAACACTTACTTCATAAGTAACAGCAGTGGTGTTTGCATCACTAGACGGCAAATTATAGAAATCATGGATGTTGAGAATGCATGCACAACAAAGCAATGTAATTCTAAAGTTAAAATCAACAAGCAGAGAATTAGACGCAAAGAGAAGCTCTCTTCTAGGAATATATCATGAGGATAAGGTACATTTCTAGACTAAGTGACAAAAAGAAAGCAAATAACTAATTAAAAAGAGTCCTCCAATAGTATTGAATACTTTTGAATGTGATCATCTAAAACTGAAAGCTGTCAGAGCAGAAGCCCAGTGGCAGCAAATATAACCATTATGTCCATAGAAGATTAAGGATACAACCCTGAGCCTTAACAACACAGGCATTCATCTCATCTAAATACTCTTTTTTTTCCTGTTCTGCAATTGGAGACCATAAATGATGGAAGTCTATTCAAATGATTCCTCATTGGACATCATCCCTATTGGAAAGTACATGAGACATGAGTGCTAAAATTCAAATTTTTTGATTGAAAAAATCTAAAAACTCGAGCTTCGAACTAAAATAAGTCAGGCCAAATCTCTTTAATGGCATAAAGATGAGAGGTTTTGATTGGAAAATACTAATACCAGGCCTTTTTCGGTATATTCCACAAGAGTCACAGGAGAATCAGAGGGACAATTAGTTGGTTGCCGAAAAAGATGAGGGATACTTGGAGAGGAAGCCTGATGGGAGGACGTGATAGATGATGTTCATCCAAGGAAAAAGAGATTTGTGTTTTTAGCAGTGGTAGAAAGGAGAACAGAGGCTCTTGAGAATTCTTTTAGGGCATAATTTCAATCTGAATGAAGATTTGTCCCTGGGGGCTTTTTGTTCTGTCTTTCCTTTCCTTTCAATCTGAATTAAGATTTGTACAAAACTTCTGTACAAACTATACTCTATAATCCAAATGTTACCAGTTATGAATCACTACAAACAGGGATCCATTTCACTAGAGCTGATTAACTGTGCTTTCTATTCCGCCCACATTACAATTAGTTTAAGTTCTTTACTCTACCAGGTTTCTAACATTCAAAACAACAATATGCCACCCCATCTCACCGGAGCAAAATAAGGATAATATAGGAAATGAGACAGTTTCTGTTTGTTATCGATTTATTGCAAATATAGGATTTCTATTATAAACAAAATCAGAAACTCTTACACAATCAGTTCCAAACAAAGTGAAGGAAATGAGGTTTCAAAGGAGTGCAACAAAATTCCATTTTAAGTCAATGGCATATCTATAGTATCAAGCAGAATATATATATATACACGGGCGCGAGCGCGCACACACACCAGAACCAGACAACCATGTAATGCACAAATATGCGTAGATCAAGCTTCACCACATATAATACAAATGCTCAAAGAGAGTCTTGCAGGAAATTCTTTTCTACAACAAGTATTAACCTTCTAGACAACCATAGACCAATTAAAAATGGATTATACCTTTTCATGACTTGAAGGATCCTGTTTTAGGATTGTTTTAATTGATGTTATTGCTTGAACCAATACATCTGCTTCTCCATCAATTAATCCAAAGTCACTGGTAAAAAATTCTGCAAAAGATTCTGTTACTTCAGAAAACAACAGAATTCTCCTCTTAGCTTAAAATTCAGTCAAGAAACTGAAATATACCCTTTCTAGTTACAGCAAACAGCCCTTCCAAGCATGTATTGGCCATTTTGGGAAGTCTTTGAGCACATAAACCAATTGCAGCGATAGTATCTGCAGCAAACCTTCTATCTGGATCTCTGACATAATCCTAGAAATAAGTTGAAAGTAAGCATCCATCCATTCACTGAAATCCAACATTCATACATACAAACAGTTGTTGCCATAGTTGTAAAGTGTAGTTTAGAGAATAATAATATCACTAAAAAAAAGCACCAAAAAATAAAATATTCATGATGTATATCTAAATAAACAGTAATACCTTTGTACACATGTTAGTGAACATGTTTATATGCGCATACATGCAAATTACAAGAATTTAATCGAACATCAAGATTAACCCTAGATCTTGCATTAATATCAATGAGCAACTTATTGGAAATCGGAACTATGCAAAATAGAGGCAATATAGAGGACTTATGAAGTTGTATTTCAAATATCAAGGCCCTATTATAAGAAAGAGAAGGTGAAAGTGACAATGACAATCACATTATACAGGACTAAAGTACAATGGTTCAATGGAAAGTGTGACAGAATGCCACAGGACTCTTGAAGGTATGTAATGTCATGATCACAACATCCCAGTTATGTTAGTAAGAAATTCTATGAAACCCCAACAAACTGGAAACAACATATGGCTGCAAGTGCCACGCAACAAACAAACAAAATATCCACAAATTTAGAATAGCAGGGGTGAGAAATGGACATGTTAGAAAGTAATGCCCATATTCATGGAAAGAAAAAGTAGCATCTGTTGCCAGGAAATTTAAACAGTTTGATCCTTTGAGCATGTCCTTAAATGCATTGGCATAGACCTTAAATGAGGGGATTTGTCAGTCAATAATATTTACATTGCAACATGGAAGAAGATGAGGGTAGTGTTAAGAAAATGAGAAGTGAAACAGTCAACTTGATGAAAATGATTTAGCAGCTATAGACCTTTTTATAGATGTAGTCATAAATCAAGTGGAATGAATAGCATATGCATTAGTTCAATTGAGTTGCATCAGGTATATTCTAGCTTGAGACCCACTAGTAAAGGTATCATGTAAGTTTGAAGTTTAAGCAAAGGCATCAATGCATTTCCAAATAGAAATGGTCGACCAACTATTGAGCATACCAAAAATAGCAATCCCAGAAGCTTCATGAATCTTTGTAATTGCCAAGTTAAAAAATTCTTAAGACCTAATATTCAATTGGGCTATATGATAAAAGCCTTTTTCCTCAACAATAATCCTTAATCCATACCCTACTTCTATTCTGCCAATTGCTAATACCAAGTAGCTGGAAATTGCCCTCGTTTATCCATCTCTAAGACAGTGAGGAGGCCACGTAAGAGAGAAATAGTCACAATTAACAGAAGCAGATTAAAGACATTAATTAGCAACAAAAAGTGGAGTGATATCTCTTAAATATATCTACAGTGAAAAGTAATAATGTCAAACTTCCCAAAAGGGCTCTAGGTGAAACTAACAAAGGGACAAAGAATACCTGAAACTCTTTGAATATAGATGAAATAGTTGATTCAGTAGCAATAGAACAGAGAATCTCAAGCTTCAAAGCTTTTATTTGATATGAGTCTGAAGAAAGAACAAAAAAATCCTCAAAATGTGGAGAAAATAGGAGAGGCATTGGTTTAGCAAACGCTTGAATATTGCACAGAACCTGTAAAGGTAGATCAAGACATATAAGTTCACTGCATAACCAAGCAAAACTTATAAACATTTACAGATATCTAAATATAAATTGGGCAGACATACATGAGTCATGCTCAATACTAAAGTTGTTGAATCAAGAAATAACAGTATCCAACATTATGTATTACTGATATCGAGCAAACTTTTAAACTGAAACTTCACTGAACATTTAACAAATATCCAAATTAAAATCAGGTAGATATACATGACTCAAACACAATTTAAATGTTATGGAATCATCAAATAACAATATCCAACATTATGGACTTCTAGCAAACTTTTAAATTACCACATCATCTGCATTATCTAACACATATAATAAGTAACAATACACCACACCATTAAGTAAGTTCCTAAATGAACTGGATCTCAAAAGTTACAAACATAGCAAATAAAGGTGATCAAGACTTTTAAAGCAAAGGTTTACTTTAGAAAGAAATATGATAGGGTAGGCTCTCAACTTACTAAAAGAAAAATCCTACGAACCCATATTATCTACAAAAGGACAAAAACTATTACATATTTTAATGGGAGAACCAGTATAAATTAAAAATTCAACATTATTATTTTTCCGAATATCAATAGTATAGAGTCTGAAAACTTTCCTTTTTAATGCATCTCAATTTTCTTTCATAAGTTTCACCTCTTCCAATTATACTAAGTACCTGATTTTCACACATTGTTTCTTAAGGCTTAGTAATGATAGGCCCCTTTTCACTGCTTCAAACCCCATGTATTATTTTCTTGTAATCATTTGTATATCTATACTTTATCCACACACATCTCCAAATGTTCAAGTGAAGTAAAATACAGAAAGGAAATGACAGGTACCACATATCTAGAAGAGTTGGAAGATCTCAGCAAAAATAGAAGTGGTTGAACAATTCTTCTGACATCCTCACAAGGTGCCATAATCCACTGGACACCAGCTGCTGCTAGTACCACTGCACTGTTATTACTCCATAGCAATGGCAAAGTACACTGGAGCAGGACCTTGACATCATCATTACTTTTGCCAGACGTAAATTGTGAACCATTAAATTCAGTAGACGCCTTATTGGCATAATTAGTTCGAGATAAGTATTCATCAGGTCCTTCAATATAACACCTAGAGACCATATTGGCCAATTCATGGTCATATTTCACATCACTACTTTCTTTCTCTAATGAAAATTCAACATCCAATCCATCCTTTTCAAATTGAGAACTCTCCTTGCCAAGTAAAGAGGACATTATAGATTCCTTTACTAGACCATGCCTTGCTATTGCATACCGCAAAAGAATTCCAATTAAAACTATCTGACCCCACTCTTCAACATCAGGAAGAACCTCACATAATCTTCTATAATTTCTTCCAATCAAAGCATAATTACTGGGACAAACAGAAGCAAATGCAGCAGCAGCAGCTCCAACAACTCCAGGGGAATGATCACATAACAATATTCCAACAATCTGCATAAAACAGAACAAGCTAAATCCATAAACCATACCAATGCTCACTTTTTCATGATAGACACAATAGTAGCATCCCAACATTGCCATTCCAACATCCTATAGGTGTTTGGAAAACTAGTTGAAAAATAAAGAATATATTAGTAAATATAGAAAGATTTCAATTATATTTAGTCTAGTAGACTTCAGGCCTTATGACAACAACAAAAGAAGCAATGTCAAACAATAATTTCTAAGTAACTGACAATACCTCTTCAATTGTTGAGGAATGTTCCTCTAGATGCAAATCATGCAACTTGGGAAGAGCATTAGCAGCACATTTTCTAACATAAACAGATGGATCTCTTGCACACTTGCCTACAGCCACCAGAACTAGAGGTGCAATTACATGTAAACGGATTCCTGCCATTGTACGAAGTGCCCAAGCCCTCACCAAAGGATTTGTGTCTCCCAAATCCCTCTGAAAGGAATTGATTGACAGCAAAGCTTCATTTGGACGCCTAGAAATTAAATTAAGGGGGGTAGATAAGCAGTAACAAAATTGACCATATATGTAGCATGGTAGAATAGTAAATTTAAGCACAAGGTTATCATCTGTCCTCAAAAAATATTGAAGCATAACTTTTTAACTCAATCAGCACACCACCAAACTCACTAGTCAGGCTCCACCACCCCCCAACAAAAGTAGTCAGGCACAAGAAAGAAGGGATAGGAAAAAAAAAAACTATTCTGGGCCTAGAAATAAGTATGAGTTTGCTATAATATGAACTGCCATCATAGAGAAACTGGCACACCGTGCCAGGATAATGGTCCTTGATTACATAGGCTAGAAACTAAATGAATTATTATCCTTTTCTATGCCAATTATCAAAAAGCATTCAACTACCATATTGATTGAAACAACCATACAGGGAATTAACATACGCTTCCCTAATTTTTGTCTACCCTGAAAATCCAATATACCATATAAAATTTGCAACTTGGAACATCTTGTAAACCATGGATTGCAAATAGCTTAGCTATGAACATTTCCAAGTAAATATTTCACATAAACTTAACGTTTCATTACTTACTTTTCAGCATAATGCAGCAAGTACAAGTAAACCAACTTCTTTACTTCTAATGATTGAGATGCCACATTTTTCACAACCTGTAGTTCCATTACTCAGGGGAAAAGACAGAAGGATTGATATTAAAGTAACAATAAATCAGATGTCATCAATCCATAAGGAATTTTATTTAGTACTGATAATATAACAACTACAAGTATTTTTCTTGTGCTGCTATGCAGGATTCAATGCTAATCCCTTCACTGCTAGAAATTTATAAAGAGCAATAATGAATTCTCTTGCAATCGAAATAAAATACCTACACCGAAGCAGTTCTCATTTAATTGCTTAATATTTAAAAATCTTTCAAATTCAATCTCTAACTAAGACCTGAAGATCTTTTTATATTCTAATTAATAACTACTATAAAACACTAAATACACTAGGCAACAAATGACCAGTTCAAGATTGCAAAATTAAATTTGATAAAGGAGGATAAGGATTTTGGACCTGGGGGAAGAAATTGGAAACGTCAAAGCCTTGAGCGATGAGAGCGAGGAGACGCTTAAGAGCTTCACACTTCTCGGAATCAAACTTGCTATCCAGCAATGGAGCAATGTTCACGTCCTCTGGATCGTCGTATAAGTGAGCGTCTGAACCTAAACGAAACATGATCGTAGATGCCTTGCTCAGTGTCTCCGAGGAGGCACCGAATTGTGGAAACATCTTCGATATCACTGACTCTCCTTGACAATATTATGAATAGGAAAAGTGCGATAGAGAAGGGAAGAGAAAGCTCGTTTGTTGCTTTGAAGGAATGAAAAGTGCGGTAACAAATTGTAATGGAGTCTCTGCAGAGAGTGGAGAGTTGCAGGCTTGCAGCTGATGGGGCTTGTTTGGATGACGGGATATGATTAACAGCGTATGAAATGCTAATCCCGGAATGGAGTAGTTTGTTGTTGAAGATTGTTTGGTTACAAGGTCGGGACACAAATTTTCCATATTGGATTTTCTTAAGGACTAATTATTATATAGTCTTTCTATTTTTTACATATTATATAATACTACCTTCGTTTTTTCAGATTTTTTTCAGGTTATTTATGTTTTCATTTTTTGTTTATTTTTGGATTGTTAACATTTTCATTTATAGTAAGTTTTGTAATTGTTTGTTATTTTTTTTTTTATTGATATTGGTGAAAAAAATAAATTTTTTAGAAGATTAGTAATTGTTTATTATTATTTATGTTTTTGTATTAGTGAAAAGTTGATTTTATTGGTATTGGTGAAAAGCAAATATAAAGAATCTAAAAAAACAGAGGTAGTATATAATTTAATCACTTGTCCTATATTTTTTATTAGGTGAGTATTTTTTATAAACGATTTGAATTTAATAGATAAAAGAATAATTTAAATGAGCATATTTGCATATTATATAATTCAATCACTTGTCCTATATTTTTTATTAGGTGAGTGATTTTTTATGAACGATTTGAATTTAATAGTTAAAAGGTTAATTTAAGGTAATGTTATTTCCTACAGCAGATATTGTTAATGTCAGAGTAAATAATTATTAAAGATAAAATTATCTTTTTTTTGTTAGTTAATTATAATGAGGGCAATTTTATCCAAAATCAGTTATGTGCTCTAGTATTAACAATATCTGCTCTAAAAATAATATTACTCATAATTTAAATGAGCATATTTTTTTTATTATTTTAAGGGGTCACAAAAGGATAAAATAATAAAATAGAAAAAAGACACTAAAACTATAATATTAAAAATATAAAAATTAAATTTTGTAATATGTAAAAATACAAACATTAAATAATACTTATCCATTTAAAAAAAAATTAGTACCACTAAAAACAACTGTTAATGCTATCGCATGCAATTATATGTTTTGTAAGAATACATTTTTTAGAAAAAATATTTCATTTATTAAAATAAAATATAAAATATATAAAAATTGCAATGTATTCGCTTTAAATTTAAGTATTATTTTTATCCAACTCGATTCTAATTGTTTCATGTATGAAGTTGTGGGGAATAACACAAGGTTATGGTCTTTTTTAGAGGGTCGATTTCAAGAATCATGGCTTATTTTCATTGAAAGTACCTAACTTTAGTTGTTGTAGTAAAAATGTATCTCAATTTTAATTTGTAATATAAAAATACTCCAACTTATAAAAGTGAAATAAAAAAAATACTCCTAACTGGTTTTCAGGTTATTGACAGTCATAAGAACTAAATTATAATTTTGGCTAAATTTCACATGAGATATATAAACTTTAGACAAAAGATGTATTTATCATTTTGGCACCCTAATTTGATATTATTTTTCAAAATTAAACAAATTTTATTTTTTATAATAGTTTCTTTTAGTAAAGAAGAAAAAAAGGACAAGAGGAAGAAAAGAAGAAGGAGAAGGAGAAGAAGAAGACGACGACGATGAAGGAGAAGGAGAAGGAGAAGAAGAAGAAAAGAAAAAGAAGAAGTTTAATTAATATTATTAAGAAAAAGAAGAAGAAGAAGAAGAAGTTGTTTGATTAATATTATTATTAAGAAGAAGAAGAAGAAGAAGAAGGAGGAGGAGGAGGAGGAGGATAAAAAACTGTTACCCAAATTTAACACGTAAAAACTGTTACCCAAATTTAACACGTGTATATGTAAATAATAACACTGTTTTTTTAAAAGAAATGTATATTCATTTCTTACTATGATTATGCTCATTTATGCAGCAGAGCACAATTGCAATTTACTCTTCTTTTTTTTTTTTTTAACGATTGCAATTAAAATTGGTTAAAAAATTATTTGTTGCCGTTTGTATATACAAAATTACTAAGGTGTGTTTGATATGCAGATATTTTTCCTTTTTTTTAATTTTTTTAAGATAATAAAATTATAGATTGTATGTATATAATTCACATATGCTTTAGGCTAGTTTTGCTGTAGAAGATACACCAGAGCAGATGGTTATATATTCATAATTGATGATTAACTTTACTTTAAGGACTTGTTTGTAGTGATAAAAGACATCAAAAGACTTTACTTTCTGCCAAAATTCAGATTAGTGTTGTCTCATGCAATCTCTATAATCCAAGCATAACACTAAAATATTATTTCTCCTTTTGTTTCTGGAAATTTATTTATCGAATAATCAATATGTTTTTGGTTTCCAATCTATGGTATGTTATTACTTTTAGCAGCAAATAAGTTGAGTAGCTTTTATTCTAGAAGTCGTAACATTCTTTATTTGAAATGAATTTCAAGAAATTAAATGGCTTGTGGATGTACATGAAAACAATAATTTAAACTATTTCTCGCCATTTCACTGTGATTAAAGGATTGTTACTGTTATGGATTTAGGGCATAATGATTCAAAAATCACAGACATTAAGTTGAAGACTAATGTAAAAGTGCTTAAAAACCTATTACATAATAACAGGTGGTATTTTAAAATTAAAACCATTGTTTGAAATATCTGTGGTAAGAAAAAGAGATGAATTTCCATATGGATTTGCAATAAAACTTGGGATCAATTGGTAAATATAATGATATTTTCTATTCATTACTTGGAAGGCATGCACGAGTCTTCATTTCCATCATTAGCATGAGTCAAACATGTTCACCTTTAATTTGTTCGTGCCTGCCACGGAAAGATGTGATTTTTTTTTTTTTTTTGGTACCTTATCCATTTTTTAGGAGCATTTGTCAGGTCTTTCTTGTGGTTTTGGACATGTAACATTTGCATCAGTTAAAGATGCAAAGGTAGCATCAATTTGGAGGTTGTCGGTATTCAATCTCTATTTTTTCTTATTTCTCTTCAGTTTCTTATTGTTTTGTAGTCTGTTTATTCCATTTTCAAACCTGTAATCTATATATCTTATAGGATAAAAATGTGATGCTTAAATATTGATGTCACAGAGTTCTCTATCAAGTGAACACTTTCTTGGAAATAGAATGCAGGAAGTTAAAGTGGCCACACC
>CATIWJ010162920.1:0-15445 GCA_949640765.1 Croton laevigatus | reverse complement strand
TTTGTTCTTCGTTCCCCAATTTCAGCCAACTGATATTTTTTTTTGTTGATATAATTTCTGTTGTTGTTGTTAGTTCTTGAAAGCTTCAAGACCTTTAATAATCCCTAGTTTTTGACCTTTGTTCTTGTTGTCAATGGTTGTTGTGGGAGTGTTGTTCTTGTCATCTTTGAAGCAATTGTTCTTTTGCTTTTGGTTGGATTTTTGAGACCGGATTTTAGCAACGGCTAAGAGCGGAGGAGTTGATGGGTGGGAGGAGATAGATCCACGGTTTTGTCTTTACGGAAAGAGATAGGGTGGTCGCAGCGGTGGTGGCGATGATGGAGGTGGTGGTGGTGGCGGTGGCGGTGAGGGGTGTGGTTTTGGGTTGAACAAGGTGCAAACTTTCAAAATGGTCCTTTATGTTTTGAGTTCTTTTTAAAAGAATTATAAAATTACATTTTGGTCCTTCAACTATTATTTTAACAGAAAAAATAGACAGAATGAGGTTATTGTTAACGGAACAATAAAATAGGGAGATTTGTGTTGGAAAAAAAAAACATAGGGAGGAAAATGTAGTTTATGTAAAAGATAGGGAGATTTTTGTAAATTTCCCTTATTTTTTTATTGATATTGGTGAAAAAGTAAATTTTTAAAAATATTAGTAATTGTTTATTATTATTTTTATTTTAGTATTGATGAAAAGTTGATTTTATTAGTATTAGTGAAAAGCAAATGTAAAGAAATGAAAAAAACGGAGGTAGTATCTTCCAAGAAACCCACTGTAATCTTCTTTCGTCTTTCTGCTGTCCCCGTCAAAACTTGAAATTGTAAACCTTGTTCATCCAACCAAATTATATTGCTAAAACATTTCTCTCATCAAACCTAAGTAATTTAGAGTACAATATAAAACGTATTCAATAAATTTTCAATCTTATAATCTAAAGTTCGAATATTAGATCATAAACTATTTTGATATTCAATTTTGCTAGTAAAAGAACACACAACATTTCCGATTTTCCATTCATACATTATAAAGTAGAAAAAAAAAAAAAACCCTTATTTTTCTTGATCTTCTCAAACATAGGACAACACTCAATGAAGAGGGCAAGTACTAACTCAACTAATTCTACATACTATATCCCAAAACACACATTGATTCCAAATTGGAACATGATGAAAATTCTACATCCCCCTCTCCGTTCCCAAATCAAGCAATGTGCGAAAGAATTGATGAGGATACATAGGAGGTTTCTCCGCTAGCGCCTGCATAAAGCGAGATGAAATGTTATG
The DNA here is from genome assembly GCA_949640765.1 of Croton laevigatus. Classification (NCBI taxonomy): domain Eukaryota; kingdom Viridiplantae; phylum Streptophyta; class Magnoliopsida; order Malpighiales; family Euphorbiaceae; genus Croton; species Croton laevigatus. The sequence goes on along the minus strand of CATIWJ010162920.1, from coordinate 14,176 downwards.
TTAGGCCAAATTTTGCCTTATTTTAATCTGATTTCAATGGTTGCAGAATTTCCATTCCAATAACTACCTGATGAATCAGGACGGTGGAAGGAGTCATTCCAGGGACAGTATTCACCTCTATCACTAATACCTGCAAGAAGTGGACATGAACCATATGAGTGGAAGACAACTGACAGGAAGGGCAGAAGATAATTAACAAATAAAAATGCCTAACAATATCATAGAAGAGTGAACATACCTCTCCAGTATCAACATTAAGAAACGTATCAATTCGTGAAAATCCTTCTAATTGCAGCGTGTTTGCAATCAGTTCAATACACTGTTTGCATTTCTCCAAAGCCTCATTACTGATTTTGAACAAGGGGGGAAAAAGCTATAGTAAGGCCTTGATCCATGATCTTGTAATGCATCATTTTCCCTTTTCTTTTTTAAATAGAAAATGCATCATTTTGCAAGCAAAAGATGGAACCAATGCTATTAAAATAAGCCAGTTAACAGAGTGAAAGCAACTGATATAAACATTCTCAGTTTCACTATAGAATTTCTAAAACAAACCTAACAATAGAAGTTGGTGGAGGAGTAAGATTGATCCCAGTTCCACCTGCCAAATAATATCCACATTAAGAGACCAGAAAGTAGATATAATATTTTCAGCAATATGACTAGTGCATCAAAAAAGCTTCAACCGCAATTTTCAAATTTAATATTATCTCTGAATTATTTTACTAAAAGTTATGCATATGAATTCTGATCATTTCAAACACTATCATTTCAAAAGTCATACTATCCATTGAAAATTTAATGTCTTAAACCTATAAACAAACAGAGAATTATTGCGAAATTCCATGTTGACCTTTAAGGTGATAAATGGCACCAAAGAAAGGCATACCTTGAAATTTCTCTTCAAGTGACAAAATATCACCAGTTTCTTTTACAGTAATACTAGGACTCAGTGAGTGCATGGATCCACACTTCCCTATAACACCAACTGTTATTTCCACCCACCGACTTCTTCCTTTCCACTTGAGGCGATGAGTATTTTCACCCATTGATTTAGATGAAATAGCAATCTCATCAGTTTCAACAAAAGGCTCAAAGATCAAGAGCTCTGGAGGAGGGCTGGGCATCTCAATCATTCCATGAGGCTTAATATTGTGCAAAAAAGTGAGATATAAGACTGTTGCCCAACTAAATTCAAAAAACATTTCACAAAAATTATTACAAACGATGGACTTTCTTCGCCAAAAATGTAAAAATCATGGACAATTGAGTTGGAAGGTCACAATGCTTTCAGTGGCACTTATCACTACAAAGGATAAAAGAATCCAAACCCAGGAATGGACAAATTTATACTTTTAAAGAATGGGCGTGGGTCAACTTATAATTTTCTTTAACAGCAATAAAAATCTAGCAGTAAAAGAATTGCTAGTTTTTACACCATAATTAAGTAAACAATGGACTTTTGTTGGGCTCAAACAGCAAAATTTCATTAAGATAATAATCATGCATCTGCTAACTAGCATCCATGGATCCATGCGTCAATCAAGAGAGTATCAACCTTATATTTTGGTGGGGTTCAAATTTTAATACTTTTTCCTCTGAACATTACAATTTTTACCCCCAAAAATACCATATACGCCTCCTCAACTTTTCAAAATTCAACCCCCACCTGTCTTTCAATTTTTACATAAATTCTAAAGAATATCCAAATTATCACCAACTTATGCTTCAAAATTTTCTTTCCCTTTTTGTTATGCACACACTATAGTCTAGTCCTGCCCCTACACATACTGCATGTACATAAAGCTCGCTCAATCATATCACAGGCAGCACTTCCACCAATATCCTAGGTTAGCCATAATTTTATTGCCTTCTCTAATAATCTTTCTTGATTAGCTTTGGCAATTTGTTATCATTCATCAATTTCTCAAGTATAAAACATTTGCACCATAATCTTGTTTAGTATTAGCTGAACACATAAATGAAACTATTACATAAAAATAATTCCTTTCATTTAGTCAAGATAAATACCTTTGAGAAACTATTAGGTGGTATTCGTAGGAGGCAATCCTCCAATGCTTTTACATACAATGTAAGGTCCTCCACACAACTACATGAAAAGGGAAAAAAAGCACAACACACTCAACAAGAGGACAATGGCAAATATGGAAGTTTTAGTTTTTGAAGGCATGGCAAATATGAAAGTTAATCTAGCACAAATGAGATATTCCAGAATTCAATGATATAATCTAAGCAATCAGAAATACAACTCCAGCAAAAAACAAAAGTAAATTTGCATGACTGCAAGAATATGAAATGAGAGAACTTCAAGATGTTTTAGTTTATGCTAGTAGAATGAAAGTTGCACATTCTTTAACCTTATACGTTCATGAATGAAAATTAAACTCATGCACCATATGAATGCACTGGCAGTTGTGGTAGATAACAAATTTTACCTATTATAAATATCAAAATATACCCTTTATTAATCAAAATATTTTCACTGTCAAATAATTCTTTTACTCTTATTCCAGAATGTATGGGACTAAGGCTTCTTGTTGTTGTTGTTGTTATTATTCCAGAATGTAGCATAAATGCATGAAACTAAATAATTAAATTACCATAAAAATTATCACATTCAAATATTTCAGTTTTCATAGACCATTCAAAATGCAACTAATAGATTATGGGGGGAAAAATCAAAATTTATCAAATTATAGAACTGACCATAATCTTGCAACGCCTGTGGAGCATCCATCTCTTGCTGGTTTAACGCATAAAGTTTTACACTGAAGTGTTGAAGTCAGGTTATTCCAAGTCTCCAGTACTGGCATATTTAGCAAACCCTCTTTTTTGTACACTTCTTTATTTATGGTAAGAACACCCAAATCTGCAAGCTGTTCATTTCTATTGACTATAAGACTTCTTGACGCAAGGGAGGGGTATAGGGCAAGAATATCTCAACAAATAAGGGCTAGAATAGAAAGATTGTAGTGCAATAAACATGGGTATCGTAAAGATAGCCTCAGAATTCAGAAATCTGAATATTTCTCTAATAGAATAACAATAAAACTGTGTACATAAGCCTATGGCTGTCCTATTCATATTAGCTAGGCCTTACCCTCTTCCTTAACAACAAAAGAGTCCTAATTAGTAGAACTTACTAAATAGTAATCCTAAATACATAAGGAAACTAATAACTAATTCTAAACAAAGAAAAAGAAAACTTGCTAAACAATTAAGAGAATCCTAAAATAATAAAGAAACATAATTAAATTCCTAAACAGCCAATATGCTCCCTGCATCACTTCTCATTGACAAAAAAGTGATATTCAAATAAATTATAAATGAGAAAGAAAAGATCCATATAAAAAAATTTTTAAAGGAAACAGCAAGCAAATTAATTTTGTTACCATACATTACTAAGAGCCTGAGATGTTGCAACTTTGTCCATACAAGTCCTTGAAGCTCTTGGACCCGGACCTTTATTTAAAGACATAAGGAAAAATTAACAATGTGATTCCAGGACAACTCAATTCAATGTATATCATGTTTATCTAGAATAAACCTGTGTAATGAACTCCTTTAGCATCCAGCAAAGACTGAAGAGTCCCATCTTCGCCAATGCCTCCATGCACTATAGAAAAAAAAAACATCAGATAAGAATCCTAAAAGTCCATGAAAGAAAAGGAAAATGAATTTGCTAACCTTGAGCAAGTCTACGCCAAGAATAGACGAAAAAATATGAAATATTGTACCACTGCATTTTGAAATGAGAAAAGAAAACGACTATAAGAGATGACAGCAACATATATGGTTGAAAAATAGAACCTGCAATGAAAACTGTTGCTTGAACTTCCTTGGCAAGCTCAATCCACTCCTCCAATGAAAATCTCGTAGGTAGTTCGTCAGATATATCAAACCCTTTAAACCAACTATGCTTCTTCAAACCTTCCATGAGCTCACTTGTCACTTGGTTGCGCAAGTGAGATGTCAAGGCAGCCTGAGCTGGTTCAACTGCCTCTAAGCAAGCATCAAGAACTTCCTCTGTTGTGTGACGTAGCACAAGAGAGTAACTGTATTCTAAAGATATGTTATTGGACCTAGCTTAAAATAAAAGCAAGAAATGACAAAAAGTATAAAGTATGTACTTACGGTAATAACCAAATTGCTCTAGAGCTGGCATCAGAAGAATGGCCATTTGAGGGTGCAAGCAAACAAGGAGTCACATCAAGCTGGAGAAATCAGAAATACTACTCAGTTGCATTATATAACTCATCATAAATCAAGTTTCCAAGAGAATTAAAGAAGTAGAAATGAACCATTAAGATTATAAAAGACAAGTATGGTGTAACTTATTGTGACGTTAACCAATGATGTAAAAGACATGCACATGAATATTTGAGGTACAGAAAGAGTGCCTTTTTTTTTTCCCAAGCCAGTTTCCTTCTATGCAGTACAACAAAACGGAACAATATTCAGGGTGTTATTCAGAAAAGAGGAATTTACAAAATGTAATCCATATGGATATCTAGCATTTGAATCATGTCAATATTCAACAAGACATTCAGCAACTGACAGAAAAACTTGTTATAGTTGAAAATATTACCACCGTGTCAAATTTTATTTAATAGTTTCAAATTCAGTGGATTCTTCTTTTATAGACATATTCATATTTATCTTTAAATTGCACATCTTCTCAGATCACTGACAATGGCATGCAATTTGACATACTGCCAACAATGGACAAAAATATCTCCTATACTTACACCATCAAATGTTTGCAAGTTCAGCCAAACATTTGTTCCACTCATAAGAGATACTTGTCGCTCTGAAGTGTCACCTCCAAATATGACAAAAACTTTACGAGTGCCTTCACGTTTGCTGAATGCTTCAGTAAACTGTGGAGATCTTGATCTTCTTGGCAAATGATCTGATATAGCATTGACTGAAGCAAGATTGGGATATCTCAAGCAAGCATGATGGATGATACTTCGTAAAATATTTGAGTGAGAAAATCCAACCTGAAGAATAAACAGAACTTTGTGAAGAGAATGTGAGAAATAGTGAATTATCACAAAAACAAAAATCAAGGAAAAAAAATTATTTTTACTTAAAAAGATACATCTGGATTCTGGAATAACAATAAGAAACATTTACTAACAGGCCTTAAAACAATCCATACTGAGCATATTGTTTACAGTAATTATGTAATAACCAGTAATGTCATAGTTTCAAGCATTAGCCAATCTGAGTTCATAACAATGGCCTCATAACAAAGCAAGTTATTGGAGCCAGGCTACATATTTGAGAAGCACAGAACTCAATCAGGAATGGCAATGGGAGGGGATCATCCCTATTCAAAGGGATTTTCATTCACTGTGTTATTTTATTTTTCCCCTTCTATCTCAACATATTACTTACCTTTTCATTTCAGTTATACTAAATTATGAAACATATTACACAATAAACTTTAAGTATTGGTTGCATATAGATGTTAGTTGCCATGGTGATGAAATATAGATATAATCCCTATTCCCACCAACATGGATGGGAAGCAGGGATTCCTCAGCTTGTTTTGGCAGCTCTCTTACCCAAAGGGAAACAGATAATTTCCACCCCAATCATTTCTACTAGTGCCATTGCCTGATAACAATACTAAAGGGCCCTCATCCCAATTTATACGTGTTAGATCCATCTGCAAATTCCATTTCATGCTGCCACACACAAAAAAAAAAAGTACCTTTGAAGCTTGCTGAAATAAAAAGCTGGTCTGCTCCATGCCACTAATCTACAAATAGAATAATGGATTAATGGTACATGCATAAGAATTATGTATGCCACATATCCTGGATAAATGACTTACCAAGTTGATGTCAGTAAATAGTATTGTACCCATATCAGTCCGTCCAAATTTCCCATCTGAAGATGTAAAGGTATTAACAGAAGAAGGCAAAAACCATCCGTCAATCCGAGCAAAATCACGGAGATGAAGGCGTTGGAATAATAGAGAAGCTCCTTCTCGAATCTTTTCAATTACATCTACAGGAAAACGAGGCGGAGTGTGATAAGCTACCTGTAAATAAATGATAAATTTCTCGGAATGTTAAGGTAAATTGAGGCATCAATAAATGGAACCTTCACATTGTACAACCTGAAAAAAATATTACTTTGATCTGAAATGTTCCTATACACTGCTTCCTACCTGTTGTGTTGGAAGATACTTTCTTCGGTAATTGAAAATTGCGTCTTTTTCCTTTACATCAATGCTGCCATGAAACTGAAGCTCCACCTAAGTAACAATGCCACATTATTAGAACCAAATCCATTGTTAAGCTATGATAATTTATTGCTATTCACGTAATTTCCAGATGGGCTTATAAGCAACTTCTACTCAACACCAGTTATTTTAAATCGATATGTTATCTGACCCAGTACTCTGAGATGTAATCCAAAACAAATATTTTCAACTTTGCAGATCTCTAATAAGATTATAACATATAATTAAACTGTGTGTTTCTCCAAGCACCCCAGGGGCTTCAAACTGATTTTGCAAACAGAATGTAACAGAAAATGAATAGATATCATATGCAAATAGCAACATACCTCTGTTGGCAGTAGAACAACAGGATGAGAATCAAATCCGAATCCTACATCCATTACAATGGCTGTAAATTCACTCCCTCCCTCGAGAAATATTTCAACTAGGACCTTATCATCAATTCCCTTAGAAACAGTAAAGGAACATATTATTCATGTTATTGGAACCACAACCGCATGCTAAGTATAAAATGCCCATTAATTTCTAGTTCAAATGTAAAACACTTTGCAAGTGGTAGAATTTAAAATTCATTAACACTGATATGGATGCAAAGTACCTCCAAAATTATATCATTTGCTTTCTTAAGAGAATCAGTAACACCATAAGCAACTGTTACACCAATACTTGATCCCGCTATGGCTGGCTTCACCTGCCAACATACAAGGATGATGTTTGAGGTCTTAAGGGATCTAAATGTGGGTGTTTGCTATACTTCTTTGACAGAAAAAAGAAAGTATGCCTTACGACAACTTTCCCTGAGTTGGGGTCCAATTGGTTGCTTAAAAACCACTTAAACAATTCAGATTCATCCATGTTGCTTCCCTACATACCATTTGTAGCATCAGTAGATACAATCAAAATCAGAAGGCTAAAATAAATTAAGATGTTGACCTACTGATAAATCACACACAATTGATCCAACATTCCAGAAAGAAACGAGACTCAAAAATGCTATTGAATCATTGGAAAATACCTCTACTAGATAATTAGGTACAGTTACAAATCCTTGTTTGCTAAGCTCCAAGGAGGCGAGATACTGCCAACAACATAATGTGAAAATTGTTAACAATACTTTGCTTAAGAGGCAGCTTTCAGTAAATCTGAAGGAAGCATGCGATAAAACACATCAAAATTTCCTTTTACATTTATGGAAATATTGTTTCCTATCAATTGTATTCCAAATATTATCTCATAATCATCTGCATTTAAGTGAACAGAGTATGCAAAGGAGGAACCAACCATTTTTTCTGATATCTACCAAATCCTACTTTATAGCTCACATCAACTTTCAGGAAAAGTCTTACTAGGAGTCTACCTGGCTGTCATCTTATACTAATTATGAAATGCAACACTGGTGAATATTTTGAATTTCAAGGAACAATAAACCATGTAGACATTCATGTTTCAATTCACTATCGTATTACCGGATGACACACCACAATTCAAATTTCCAATACATTAATCAATATGATCTGAATCCATTTCAAGGTTCAGACTCAATTTTTAATAGGACTTCCAGCAAGAATCAAAATGATGTTCACAATATGAGAAGGAAAATTTCCCAAATTACCTTGTCAAATGCTCGTCTACACTCACTTGATCCCGTGCCAACAAATGGAATATTATGCTTTTCCAAGAGGTCCTGAAGGAATGAACAAATATCAACTACAATTTATCAAGTCAAAATATTTGAAAGAATATTATATACAGAAGCAAATTGTGTCTTGCATTCATGATAGTTCACCTGGATGCCACCATCTTCACCAAATCGACCATGAATTACAGGGAATACTATCTCAACAGAGGCAGCAAGGTGTTCAGCAAATTCAGACAGAGATGAAAAACCTTGTGCAAGGCTGCAAAAAACAAACAATCAGTCAAATTAACCTTTTTCATTTCTTCCATTTCTACAACAAAAGTATTTAAAAATTTTAGAAAATCTATGTCACCTTTCAAGTTTAAAATCAAAATCTGCAGGAGTGTTCGAGTACACCTGGAAAATAAAGCACAGAGAAATGAGAAGAGAAGCTAGCTTGGCATATCAATCACTTAGTGTTAAACTAAAGCTGTAAAGCAAGTATCAAGACATAACGTATAGTTCTTTCTTTTTATGTAGTTAAGAACTTAAAACAGCAGTCATTGGTAAAATGACAACACAGCAAATAAAATAGCCAATTGGTATAACAACTATCTTAGACAAACCTGAGCAGAAGATATTGCAAAGGCATTCAGTTCAGTATCAATGTAATAGCAGCTTACATGCAAATCTTCTCCCTGAGATAAATTTGAAAAAAAAAAAGTCTAAAAAACAAAATCGTCAAAAATTCACTAAAATGGAGTTAACTAATATACAGAAATGTACCTACCTGAATATGATCAAGAACAGACCGAGCAGAGTTGAGAGAAATTCCACGCTCTGCAGAAGGACCTCCGCATATGACACCAACTCTAAGAATCCCACCGCCTTCCTGCCTCTTCTCTTCACGTTCTAAAATTCGATTATCCACTACCTCCAACGTGGCGCGTGTAACTCCAGGTAGTAAGCATCGCAGCTTTGAATAGTTGAACAAGTTCCCATTCAGTTTAAATAAGTTCGGGGAACCGAAAATCGATCTTGGCATCCAACCAACGGCATGGTATCTCCGGTTGCTGCTATGAAGCACACAGAGGTTGGAAGCGAATGGAAGAGAAGCCATAAAAAGTAAAGAGGAGAATCAGTTTGGAAGGAGATTAGAATTCGATGGAGAAGAAGGGGAATCGGAGCAGTATTAATGAACCACCATGGGGATCGATTATGTCATGTTCCGATTCCATTTGTGAATAAATAATGATTTCGGACGGCAGAGTAGCTCCATAGTGCTGAAGTCACAACACCACTGAAGTCCGTCTTCACTCTGCCCGTTTGTTATTGTCGTTTTGTGTAGGATTCTGTTTGACCACTCACGGTTTAGAGCTACAAAGAAGAAATAGAAGAAGCGATAGTATATGCGACAAATCCTTCTAACGCATGCACATTCGTTTTTGGGACTATTTTACGTTAAGTGAATTTTGAGATCAACTGTGTCCTTTAACGTAAATTTTGATCCATTTAAGCCAATAATAACTAACAGAATTTATAAGTTTATTCTACTGTACTGAGTCCAACAACTTGAAGTGTCTACAAATTTAAATATTACATCCAGAAACTATAGTTATATACATTGTACAATTCTAATACAATATACCAGCGTGAAAGATGAAATACTAGTAGGGTCGATTCAGGTTAAATCATCCTCCTCTAATTCTTTGGCCTTTAAAGCATCTTTGGTTCTCAGCAGCAGAGTGATCTTCCAAGAATCCTACATGATAAAGCAGATTAATATCAGAATCGAGTTAACCAACGACTAAAGATGTTTTTCTTTCACGAAACATATTTACAAGTTTGGTGATGCTATCAAATTCTTTGACGATGTTAGTGAATTTCGCAACATCCTCTTCCTCGATAGCGACAGCTAAATCCTGATGAAATTTGTGCAGCAAAACTTTCTTAGTTGTAGATGAACTCCACAAAATTGGAGCTTATATTATATGTGGTATGCATAAAAAAAAAAAAAACTCATTTCACTCCCATAAAACTCAAATTAATTCAATTCAATATAATATGCAAAATTTAATTATTTATAAATCAATCTTGTACTTCAAGGAGTAAGCAATTTGGAAAACTAATAAGCATGAATGATGAACTACAGATCAAACCGTGCAACAAAGCAAGAGACATCCCAGTTACCTAGTTGCCAGTAAGCATAATTTTTCTCGAATAAATGCATAGAAATGAAAGAAATAAGATCAATGTAGCCAAGTGATTAACTGATAATGTAGCCAAGTGATTAACTGATCACAGACTTATTAATTACTTACGGATAAAAATTTGTACTCCCGAGTTCTAGCAAAAGTTGGATCCAAGTCCTGCACAACCAAGTGCAATTTTTTTCTAAAATATTAAAACCATACGTTATACACATGACATTCATATTGATACACAGCTTGTCAAATATGAATAGAAATCAAACCTCGTATCGCTCTAATGCAGTGTTTATTGCAAATTCACTTCTACAAAGGTGACAAAGGCCAGCATTAAAAAGATGTCCTCTCACTCCATACTTTAGCAAGTTAATGTCGAGTGACTGTCGTGCTATTTTTTCATATATATCAATGGCTTTTTGATATCTTCAGAAAACAAACAGGGAAAAGAAAACGATTAGTTTCCCATTTATATTCCTCATGGATAAAAATGGATCCATAATGAGATGAAGAATGGAAATATATATATGTTAATTGCACACTACATGCACTATTCTCAATATTATTTCTTTTCGCTTTCCTATATTGAAGAGTTATTGAGGATCTTGTAGGGAGACATGATTACTGAGTTTGCCCAAGTCCTTTAGACCAAAGATTTTGGAGCTACACAGAGCAAAGCTCATTTATTGCTTTTAGGAAACCCACAAACACAATGCACTCACTGTTCAAGTTGGGCAGAGAATTGCGCAACTTTCTGCTTGCACTGGCTAGCAGAGGAAATTGCATCTTCATTTTCAAAGTACTCAGCAGCTCGTTCAAAATATTTAAGAGCCTCTTCAATATTATCTTCGAGCTCATACAACTCAGCAGTTTCCTAAATGAGAAAAATGTGCAATTGATACACAATCACAATTAACTACGCACTTCGAAACCATAATCTTACTGTATAAGATCACCACATTACATAATGAAGAATGGGGTCCAGAAGGTGAAATATGATTGGCACTGTTACTTGAGTTGTCCTAGAAACAAATTTAAATTGTTCAGGAAGCATTAAGTCTTACGATCCAAATCCGAGGGTTAATGACTGGCGTGCAACCAGATCGAAGTCTGACTACACAAGCCTTTAAAAATAAATCCCAAAAATCCAAAATCAAAACTCACCACAAAACCAACACAAGAATTCAATACTCACATCTACTGCAAAAATGTCAAATTCAAATAACAAACAGCGCTCAACGCTTAATCGATGCCAATATCAATGCTTCAAACATTTATCAATGAGTCCAGTGCCCAAATATTCTGTATCCAAATCAAATCTTATATTCTTTCTCAATAAACTCAATATTCTATTAGTTCGTGCCATAATCAATATACTTCAAATTATCAATGTGTCATGATCAATATAATCCAAATTAACAATATAACTTCCAATAATGATATCATCTAAAATCAAAATACATCATTTAATTTTTGCATATAATCAGAACACATACATTTGTATATGATAAATGAATGCAAATGAATACAATAAAAATGTAGAATCTTACATTAAGTCTAATTTCTAAGGTTACATTTCAGATTTTAGAAAAAAAAAACTTTGCTAAAAAAACACTACACAATGTCGTTTTTGCAAATACATCTAAAACATACTTTTTGATAAAAGCAATTTCAATTTCCAACTAAAATTTGATTCCAGATATGTGCAGAGAATTCATATTAGCATTACATCAAATGGATGCTGAGCAGTAGTAACTGCATTACTAAATGTCTTACCTTACAATGCCTTGCAGCCATGCTGTACCTACCCATTTCCACGAAGATATCCACGGCCTGCGCCAAACACGATATAGCACCTACCAATACCAGCGATAGCTCTGATCTCAGAAATTTTAAAGTATGGAAGAAAGAATCAAGAACTCGTAATGCAAAAGCAAAATTCATTAAAAAAACACAAACCATTAGTCGAGGTTTTTCTGTAGCAATTTGCAGCATCTACATAAGCTCTGGCAGCTTCGTGTTTGCTATTCGACTGAAAACACAAAACTCACAGAACATAACCATAAACACCCAAAAATAAGAATCTGAAAATGAATTAACAATCACCTTCAAATGGCATTTCGAAGATTTGAGGAAAACTGATCCAGCTCTATCCCCTGAAAAGTCAATATAACCATAAAATCGATTCAAAAATTTCGAAAATTTCGATAAAGTGGATCAGACAGATAATATGACAATCGATTGAGGAAATAATAGGACATACAAGATTTGGCGAGTTTAAATTGATTGGCTGATTTAGCGAACAAGTCTGCAGCATCTTCGTATCTGGAACCCAAAAAACCCCAACTGATCTTCTTTTCTGCTTTCTTCAGGAATTCATTTCCTTTAGCCAGGTGATCGACCATTTTGGCTTCGAGAGAGCGCGAAAGAGAGACCTTTGGCGCGTGAACTCTGCTTGAACCTTCCAACCGAAAGGTCGTTGGGCTTTTTGCTTCGACTACTCGAAAAAATATCCGGTGGTTTTGACTATTGCTGCAACCGTAGACCGTAGTGTTTTTTCAGCAAAAACCTCGTATCTCTTGAAAAAAAAAAAAAGGTAAAAATTGTTATGAAATAATTGGGTGTTTTGACTATATATATATATATATATATATATATATATATATATATTTATATGTATGTATGGAGAGTAGTTTCTACAAAGACATAATGTAGTTTTCTTGATTGGCATTTTTTTTAACCAAGCTCCATTCTTACATTCTCCCAATGTGATGTTTCCGGGGTCTAATGAGGGAAACTATATGAGCTGTGGTTCACCTTGGAATAGCCGATAGATGTCTCGTTGACGTGATCCTGAAAACAAAAGGAGAGAACAAGAGTGCTGCCGTAGCAAACACTCCGATGCTCAAGTTAGTTCAGGGATCAGTCAATATATAGAGAATAAGAATGATAAAGAAAAATAATCATGATCCTGAATAATAGATCCTTGGGGTATTTATAGTAAAGGATTTAAGAGCATCTTACACGTGAAACCCCTGTAACGACAATTCACATGTAATGATGACAGTAAATGTCCACTTTCCGTAATGATGACTGTAATATGTATATATATATATATATTTAAAGGCCCATGCTTATCAAAGTACGGATTGCTTGTCTATCTGTTCCTTTCAGAGTATGGGTCACGTGTCTACTTGTCTATACCAAGAATGTGATTTAGGAAGGCTTGACCAGAATGAATCTAGAGTGATGGAGCGGTACTGACCTGAGCCCTAGGTTCCGATCAGACTGTCTGGGGGTCAGTCATCAAGTGCTGACCTTCAGACTTCGACTAATGGACTGGGTTCAGATCTATTCTGGGCCTTCGTTAGGCCCAGATAATAGAGGTCTAGCCACAAGGTTCCTCTAACCTTGGTCCCTACAGGTGTTATATCATCACTATGTATTTTTTTCCCTTTCATAAATTTATATTTTTGTTTTGTTTTTAAAACAGTTGTACAAAATTTTAATTCTCATTGATATGAGCGGAGGTGGACTTATATGTATCCAAGCATGCGCTTAAAATTAAAAAACATATAAGTTTCGTTAGTTCTTCTCTCTCTTTCTTTTTTCTCTTACCTCTCCCTAGAAAATTCTTTAGTGTGGTGGTTTGTGTCTATCGCCGGTGATTTCACCGGGGATAGCCACCTCCTGTTAATAGGTGTTTAGAGTTGTTTTCGTTTTTTTTTTTCTGGTTTTTATTGGTTGAATATGCTGTTCATGGCTTTTGTGGGGGCTTCTTCCCTTTCTTTGTTTGGTTGGGATGGATCTACACAAGCTTTAGGTTGTTTTGGATTTTTTATTTTATAGATTTGTTGATTTTCTTGCTTTCTTCCATCGGATTGTCATCTGATTCTTCAAGGCCCTGAAGATGGTAAATCACAAGTTCATCCATGGGCTATTTTTTGGAAGATTCTAGAATATACTGATGTTATTCTCAGGGGCGGTTCTTAGCATGTGCAGCAGGTTCATTGGCACAAGGCCCCAAAAAATAAGGGGCCCCTCAAATATTCAATTAAGTCACGCCACCTTCCT
>CATIWJ010162913.1:0-19098 GCA_949640765.1 Croton laevigatus | reverse complement strand
AGCCACCAATCCCAACAAAACTATATGTATTATCATAATTATAATAGAGAAATTTAAACACATAGTATAAATGAATGTTTTTTTTTTTTTAAATAGGATAAATAGATGTTTCAATTTAAGAAAATAGCACAAAAAATATTTAGCACTAAAGTACAAACTAACCTAAAAATAATGTAAATCAATCAACAATACCCTCTATGCACACTCACCAGATAAAAATATAAATTTATATTCTTTTTATATTTTGATGATTTTGTACACCTTTTATATATTATTTTTTATATTTTAAGAAAATAAATAATAATATTAACTTAATTAAGGAAATATTTATAAAAGAATAAAAAAAATTGCTATTCCCTTAAATAAAAAATAAAAAATGCTATTTAGTTAAAAGAAAAATTATTTTGTATTATAATATTTTGCATATTTATATTGAAATTGAAAATTAATTAATTGAAATTATGAAATAATTTCTATTTTTTTTTTTAAAAAAAAAACTGAAATAATTTCTACTATTTGATATAAGTTAAGTTTTAGATTTGAATTAGCTACTCGAAAAAAAATTATGTAATTACCCTATTTGGGGTATAAAAGTATATAATTAATAGATATATATTACATATTTAAATTTCTATTTTCTAGAAATTATTAGTAATAAATTAATTTTTTATTGAATCTTCGTTTTAAAAATTCGCTAGTTGTATGATTGATTATTTAAATTTTATTTTTTTTAATGATAATATGAAAATTTTAACTTTATAATAAAAATTTGACAGCTAATGAATGAATGATGTTATTCATTTTGAAGAAAAGATGAATCATTATTATGTAATTGGCTTGTAAATAGTTTTTTTTATAAATTGTGCATACTACATACGCAAGACATACATAGGATTCAACAATCCCTAATGATTGCATAAATGATGTAGGAAGAAAGCAAAGCCCTAAAAATTAAAATTGTCTATAATTAGGGACTTGCTTTGCTTGTGATATTTATTTATAATGAATAATCCGTACATAAAAGGCAAGGCAACTATAAAAATGACAAAGTCAATTCATTTTTAATAAACACACACATACACATACACAAAAAGGATAAAAGTTATAGAGGTTCTTGATGCTTAAATACGTAAATGAAATAAGTAGTGATGCATAAAAGATATTCATTCCCAACACAACACACATGAATATGAATGATTCAATCAATCAAGTTTACAAAAGATATATTCAGATTTGTATTAAATCATCCGTATGAGCTGTCAATCATTGATATGTGGCTCAATCCCTTTTTTTTTTAAAACAAATAATCCATTGCACACTTAAATTTTTCTAACAAATTTTGTTGTGGCTTTTGGTTTGACCGGTTTAGGTTTGAACTACCAAATCAAAAACCCAATCAGTCTTACGGTTTGAAAGACAAATTTTCTTTCATTTTTAATTGGTTTTAACTTTAAAAAAAAAAGGGTTTTAGAGTACAATAAAATTAATATAAATCTCATCATAATATTCGAATCATCACTTTGTAAGGGGGTGCCTTTACTCTTCTTGTTAGTGCTTTAAGCATAATTTTCTCCTAATTACACGCTCAGTAAGTGGAAAAATATGAATAAATCAAAATGATATCTTTCTTTAAGGTACAAGTGTTCGAACTTGGAATATAACTTCTACCAACTTTATTTGCTTAAAAGAAGGAAATGTATTGTGTAAAAAGTTTAATTAAATTAAAGAGGTAAAGATAAACATGATATAGGACCCGCATGATGCCCCAAATGCAGATTACAGAAAAAAAGAAAAAAAATAAATTAAGCTTGTTCAATGTGTTTTGAGGTAATTATTTGTGATTTCATGACTGTGGTTGTTTTGATCCACAAATTATATAGGAGAGGCGTTATAACAATTCACGCTGCTGCTGGGTTATTATAAAAATTTAATGAAAGTAAAATACATGTTAAAAAATTGATAAAAGAAAAAAAATATAATTATTTGTTTTTAAAAATTATGACGTAATATCTTCTCTCATAAAATCTTGTTTTTAATAATTTAATGCGCTCTGCTGTGACTTGTTGGTCATGAGTTCGAATCTCCATCCAAACATATGTTGATAAGGGAGGACCATCCCTATTGGGTGGCCCATGCGTTTAAATCCCTTTATTGAATTTAAAAATAAAAAATAATTTATGTGATATGCAACCATTATATGATATATGAATATTTTTATTTAACCATTCGGTTTCCAAATACTAGACCATATGTGCCAATTAATCTGGATTCAAACCAAATAGAGTAGGATCACTAAGGATGACAAAGCTCTCCCTATTTAACTCGATACTTTTGGTTAAGTTATAACAACCGCTTAACAATTTTTTTTTTCATGCTTGGTAGTTTTGGATTAACCACAAGTGTCCTTAATCAACTGGATTAGGTCTAATTCTACTCGCACCGGTCGCCTTATTAAGAGATAAAGTACTCTCGGCAAATATTTTCTATATTCATAAGATCAACCTCTAAATTTTTTACTTAAGGATGAAGAGTGCGAACCTTGTGGACGGCCTTGCTTCTAAATTGAACTAGTTAGTTGTAAAATCAAAACTACAAAAATTATAGAAAATACTCCTTCCGATTTATTTATTTGTTATTGTTAATAATTATTTAACATAAAAACTAAATTAATATTTTAATTTTGACTCTCTAATTAAAATTAGTGTATAAAGTAAATTTGTTTATATAAATTGAATGTAAAAAAGAAAAAAAGTTTGCATATATAAAGAAAATGGGCAAGTATAATTTACAATATGATGGAACTAGAAATTTTTAACACCAAATCATTTAAAAGAAATTTTAACACCAACTAAAGTTTTTAATTATTTTTAAGTGCTAACTAAATAAAAAGCATAATACTTTTGAAATGAATTCAAAGTTTGAATTTTAATTGTTTTAATATACATTAATTTATTAAGGTTAAATTTCTCCGGAATTAAGTAGCTCTTTTCCAGCACTTACATATGCAAGTCAAGAATTTATAAAAATAAAAATGGAATTCAAGTAGAGAGAAACCGAACAAATTAAAGATAAAGAACAGAAATTCAAACTGGAACCTTAAAAAAAAAAAGGCAAAGAAAGTTGAAATGCGGTTGCATGGGAGTTTCTGTGATAGTGACAAAGTGATTCTCAAGGAATATTATAAAGGAAATAAGCTAACGTGTTCCAATCTTTATTGATTTTACCTTTTGGGTACAAACCCTAAGGTTTTATTTTTATTTATTTTTTTTAAACAGAAGTGGACTTATCTAAATTTGAGTACTGCAAAATTCTATTAAATTGAAGGCCAAATGTTTCATTCATCAAGGTTTTATTTCTTGTTGTTCTTCTTCCTTTTTCTTTTTCTAAAATTTCTACTGTTTTCTTTGTTTCTCTACTCCCCAAGATAGATTCTTTCTCGCTTGCAACTGTCACAAGAAAGAAACACATAAATTCTTAAAATGTACTTCAGACAATTGATGGCACATATCAGTTTCATACTTTTTATTTAGGGCACTGTTGTTTGGTGAGGGTAGCACCATGTGCATCTCTCCTTTCCTTTTTCTTTTTTGGAAAACTTTTTTTTAATCAAGAATTGAATAATATTTATACAGTTTCGATATCAATTTCAGTGATTAGTATTTACAAAATTTAATTCTGTATTTTGAATTTTACAAATACAGTTTGAACAGTTAAATTCAATTCTTGAAAAAAATAAAAATTAAAAAAGAGATTTGATAAAATTAAAAAAATAAATAAATTTACGAACGGAATTGGTTGTTTGCAATTTATTAGAATATCAAAAGCAGAAACGGACCATTAAATCTGATAGGAGCAATTCATTGAAGAAAAATTAAAAATGATCGATTTCTTAGAAAATGTGTGGTGCTTTCAGTTTATTATTTTACTTATCTTTACCAAAGTCTACACCAAACCTTCATTATGTGTGCATTTTCTCTTGTCATAATATTTTATTTATTATTTTTGTGTGTATAGTGTTGAATTTAGATTTGTTTTCTTTTCATATTCATCAGTACTATATATATATATAAGTTGGTGAAAAAAACAAGAATATGTAATTAAGGAAGTCAAAATCTTTAACTTGTCCAACTACACATAGTCATTGTCAATTCAAAATTTCTTTAACAGTTCTTTTCTTTAAATTTTCCTTTTTGTAGGGGAATTTTTCTTCAAGTTATGTGGTTTTGAGGTCTTGTTGAGATTAAATTTCTCTTTATAAACTGATAAAATTTTACTAGGGTGCAATAAGATAATGGACGGTTAGGGCTTGATTTGTTATAGCTTAGGTATCTTCAAGATAAATGTGAATTATAATTGATGTATCTATTAACAATTAAAGTAAGTTTGGCGTTCACACTGTAAATCCAACTTGTAACCTAGTTCAATCGTTAGTCACTTAGAGTGTTATTGTTGCATTTCAATTCAATTCTGGTTCGACTAGGTGTTCATTACCTGGAAGGCCTACTAACAATCAAATTATGGGGTGGAATTTTAAATTTTAAGTACCAATTAGATCCAATATGGTTGCACCTGAGGGAAGTATTCAAACTCATATCAAATAAAGTTATTTTATCACTAGGACTCATAAGAGAACAAGCTTGCTAAGTCTTAGCAAAGCTTCTTTCCGTGAATATGACCGGCATATAGGTGTCCGATGGAATTTCGGTCGACGTCATTGAACTCGGCCGGAGACAGGCCTTCGAATGTTGACAACTACAACTGTTTTGATTGTGATGAGTTGTGGCGGCGCAAATGGTGGTTAGGCCAACCATGGGTGCTACACAAACATTTGATGAAAAATGTTTCTTCACTCTTTAGATGTAAATTTTGTTGGCTATGATTCTTTTCAGAACTCAACTCTTGGGTCAACTAAAGTACTTTCTTTACTTGAGAAATTTAGTTGGTTTAAATTTGAGTTAATAGAGAGTTAATCTAGATTGGTGAGTCCGGTTTATTTTTGCTCATATAGGAATCAAAGGATAAATACAGGGGTTATAAATGAGTTGAGTCATTCACGAGCAACTTGGAGCTTGGCTCGATTAAAGCTCGTTCGGCAAATAAAACCAAGATTTTAATCTTGTTAATAGGTTTGTTTAATTTTATTTTTACTTAAAACACGTATTAAATCAATGTTTTTGTTGAAAATTTTATATTTATTATAATATACTACCTCCATCTTTTTGAATTCTTTACACCCTAAAAACACAAATACCAAGAAATCACCAATACCAATACACAAATAATAATAAACAATTACTAATCCTTTACACCACTTACTTTTTCACCAATACCAATAAAGAAATAATAATAAACAATCACAAAATTTTCTATAAATGGAAATGTAAACAACCAAAAAAGACACCCAAAATAGGAAATGTAAATATCTCCAAAAGACAGAGGTAGTATTTTGCAATTGTATTTTCCAAAAACTTAAATTCATAGGAAGGAGGTGAAACAAACAATACTTATAAAATATGCATTTGTTGGTTTGATTAGTTGAACTATTGTCATGTGGGAGGCCCGACCAAAACAGCTAAGGTGCTGACCATTCCAGGTTATAATCTAGGGTTTGAATCCCAAGTCCCACACCCTCCCCTACTTTGTATCTTTTGGTAAAAAGAAAAAGAAACTAGACATTTCATTCGTTAGAAAAATATTACAAATTGAAATATAAATTTATATTACATAGATTTGACACTTTTTGAATACGTTCCACTTCGCGCCAATTTGGTCCACTGTTTAACTTCTTAATTTTTTTTAGTAGCAATCTATGGACAATACTCGATATTTGAGTATTTTAACGAATCTTATAATGTCAGTTTTCAATTCATGATCAAATAATAAATCCATACCTTATATCGCATCTCTTTATAATAAATAAAATAATTCAATTAAATTCCAATAATGTTGAATGAAAATATCTCTTAAAAGAAGAACAAAATTTAAAAAAAATGAGAGACAATAACTAAAATTTTATCCAAACAAACACAAATTTTTATTTTATTTTAGAAAAAGAACAAAACCTAAACAAATAATAGGAAAAACATGAAAAGAGGTAATCATTGGTTAGAAAATTACCAATGACCCCAAAATCAGATGAAAAAGAGTGAATAGAATTGAGAGAGAGAGAGAGAGAAGCAGAAGTCTGATTCGGTTAATTAGTTTAGAGATTTGTTTGGGGGTAAAAATCAATACTCAGCACCCATAAATGACAACAATTAATTTTGTTTTCTAGTTGGGTTGGGAAGCAAATGGTAGCCATAATTAACAGCACAACTAATTAGTCTTTTTCATTTCTGCATGCATTGATTATCTCAACAGCAACTCTTGTTTTTGTATCTATGTAGCTAGCCGATTTGGATACCTCCCACTAACATAGATTCATTTTAGTTTTAGAAATATGATAAAATTTAAGCCAAATATGCATGAAATTGTAAAATTACTAAGAAGTTTGAATTTTTGAGATAGTTTAAAAAAAAAAGGGGAAAAGTTTGACTTTTTGAGGAAGTAATTATATATTAAATTTACCGTTAAAAAAAAACTATCAATTGGGTATAATCTTATTGTGTTTTCGCGACATAAGCAGTAGAAAATTAAGAATTTAAGTAATTTCTTTTTTTTTTTAACAGAGAATTTAAGTAATTTTTGCTATAAAGTAATTTTCCAAACGTGGTAAATATTATATGTAATGGAAGAACTTAAATAAAAATGAACTCTTCATTCACTAATATGACCTTGGAGTTCCTAAAATTATGGAGTACAAAAGACATGTCCATATGAATTAGATTGTGAGAAAATTGATTCGATTCTAGCTGTGATTTCTAACATTGCCAAAATCATTAAAAGCAAACATTTAGATTTCGAGAATCTTTTTAAATTAATAGATAGTTCGATTGTAACAAATAATCATTGTGCACCACAAAATATAGGTTGGTATTTCTCATTAACTACATAACAAAAGGCAACCATTTCTTTTGAAACATATTCTAATTTAATGGTAGAATGCGATTTTGATAAATGAAACTCAAAACTTTTACTTCTCATAACAACAACAACAACAAAACCAAACCCAAAGTGGTAGAGTACTAACTTTCAATATTAACATGCAATACTATGAAACATATGCCAAAATTGAACACATCATACGCACAAACTCCATCCACAGGCTGGCTGCCATGCAACTTTATTAGACAAAAATGCATAGGATATATGAGGCGGAGCACTTTAAAATACTATTGGATTCACTAATTCGTGGCAACCCACAACTATGTGTAATGAGTTAATGTAATGAACTTTTGTGGGTAAGTGCACTTTCTTTCATGGACATGTTTTGTAAAGATTTGGGATAGATATATGCAACTTTGCTATGCTTTGTCTCGTCTCTTTCTTTGATTAATGACTCCACTAACTCCTATATCATGATTGTGCCTTTTTTCTTTTAGCTTTTTTCTTCTTCTTGTTAGGTGCCCATTGTAGCATTAGAGTCAACTCATTTAATGTGCCTCATAATTAAGTACTCTATCTTTGGGGAAAAAAGAAAAAGTACTCTATCGGATGTTTCATTTACATTTTATATACCACTTTAATAATATTTATCTATTAGAATTATAAAATTTAATAAATAAAAAAAATACTATATTGGTTATTTTGTTATTTACTGTAAAATTTAATAAATAAAACACTTATTTTGTACCAGAGTAAAATAGCAAGCGAAATATTTATTATGGGATTGATAGATTATTTTATTACTTTATGTATTTCATTTTAAATGTGTTATACATAATCTTTACATATATTTAGAAAATAATTAATCTGTATCAATTTAAAAAAGTTAACTAAATATCATTCACTTTATTACTTCATAACTTAGAAATAAAAATTTTAAATTTTCTAAATATATAAATTTTTTATTTTGAGAAAAGAGATATTTCATTCATATGAAAAGAGTACAAATTAAGATATAAAATTCAGTAAATTATACGAATCTGAAATATCTTCAATTCGCTCTACTCAATGGTAATTATGTTGACTTCGTGGTTTTTTTAATCAACGATCAACACTCAATGCTTGAATTTTTCTACGAGTCTTATAATGTTAGTTTCCAATTCATGCTCAAAGAATAAATTCATATCTCGTATTGCAACCATGAACAAAATATTTCAAACAACATATTAGGAATAAAATAATCTAATGTGTAGAAAACTAAAACTCCAATGAAATACAATGAAAATTTATTTTGAAAAAAGGAAGAAAATCCTAAAAAATGAGAGATTTGATCTAAAATCTCAAATAAATAGACACAAATCTAGATTTTTTTATTATGAAAACTAAACAAAATAATAGCAAATAACAAGAAAACGGGTAGCCATCGGTGAAAAATTCACTAGTATCGTTCAAATTATAATGAAAAGAGCAACTAAAATTTAAAGAGGATGAATAGTATAAAAATATGGATTAAACAGACTAAGACACTTAAAATGAAAGAAAAAGACATGCATAACATTAAAAATAGAACACAGCTTTTTTTTTTTTTTTTTATAGAGATATTATATTTTCATTGATAAGATTTGGAGTATATGAGCATCTTGCTTGATATCAATACCAATAATGGGTGTTTGTATTTTGATTTTTTAAAAAAGGAAATAATTATTAACCCCTTTTTCCTCCCTTGTGAAGAAAAAAAATTTCACAGCTTTATTAAATAATTTTTAAACACAGGAAACATGATATATTTATATGAAGAGAAGGATTCCTTTGTTTTCTTGAAAAACCAAAGTTATTTTTTAGCCCTAAAAAACACATGTATTTTTACTTAATTTAGTAATCCTCCATGTCTCTTTAAAAAAAAAAAAAAAAAAACCTCCATATGGTCTTACCTTAACTATATTTCGAGATACATGTGAAATTTTTTTCTTAGCACATTTGCAGTGTTTTTTTTTTTTAACATAATATAGAGAGGAGACTTTTTGTAATTTTGACACATGAGAAGTTCGAAGACGCCGCTACAAAATATTTCCATTTGTACGTTACCATTTTTGCCCAATCCCCTCCCCTTTTGCAGTGTAATCTCTATAGTCTATTCATCAAGAGGGAAAAAAAAAAGAAAACACAAAATTTTAGTCTGCAATCCTCTTTCATTATTTTTTTTTTTCTCCAAATCCTCTTTCATAATTTAAGGTGTAAGAGCCTTGAGTTGCTCATACCAATAAATATTAGTTTATATTTCGAATACATATAATTTGTTTATTAACCTCAAAATTTTGTCCTTAACTCCTTTTTAATTTGATCGATTTTATTTATATTTAAAAGAATTTTTAGCTTGTGACTCTAGGCGAGTGTTTGCCTTGAATTTCAAGTTTGTGATTCTATTGAAATTGTGTGCACCAGTACAAAAATGAAGATAATAATTAATAAAATATTCTTTTCCATAACAATAATCGCACACAATTTTTTCTGAAATTTCATCGCTGCTTAAATTATGAATCCTTCCTTAAACAAGAATAAATCCTCAATTTAAGTCTTGAAGAAATTCTTCCTGTATTTCATTCAAAATTTTGTAAAGTTTTGAGTCTACTAATAAATAAAGTCGATCACACCATCCAATGGAGTCTTGATTTGATAAAACCCAATTCCATTTTTAAGCTACCGGTGACGGTGGCGGCCGGTAGCTCTAAAACACCCCTTTCTTTCACAGTTGAACACAGGTGTCTCCCCAAGAAAAATCTTGTGTTGGAGAGTGCATTTGGTGGGCTTATTTTCTTAATAAAAAAGAAATGGAAGTGACGCATGAGTTAATGTGCACAATATGGGTTGGCTGTAAAGAGAGTATTTTTTTGATATTGTGATTGTGGTGTTTCCACTATATCTTCTTTCCTTTTTGTTCCGTACTAAAATACTGTATCAAATTATTAAGGTCAATGCCCACATGCTTTTTCAATTCCCTGCTTCTAAATATTTCTCTATTTTATTCGTTTTGTTTGGTTAATTTATGTATCAAAACTAAAGTAATAATTGATTATAGCCAGCTATGCAAAGGTCAACATAAGTATCAATACTTAAATTTAAATTATGCTCCGTTTAAAAAATTTGTAGAATTCTAAACTAAAACTATTTGGAATATAAATTTTTAAATAGCAGTGGTTTATTCTCTTAATTTTTAACATATAATTATCGAAACAATTTATAAATATTGGAATAGTTAAAAACATACTACCTCCAATTTTTTCAATTGTTTACGTTTCCGTTTTTGGTAAATTTTTTCAATTGTTTACGTTTCCTTTTTGGGTAAGTAGGTTTAATTGTTTATTATTATTTCTGTATTGGTATTGGTGAAAAAGTAAGTGTTATAAATGGTTGATAATTATTTATTATTATTTTATATTGGTATTAGTGAAAAGTAAGATTGTATTGGTATTTGTGTTTTTAGGGTGTAAAGAAATGAAAAAATTGGAGCGAAACGATTTAGATGACAAATTGTAAAACTGTAATAAGTAATGAAAGCCCTCAAATGAGTTATTTCAGTTTAACATTTTCAATTTATAAAAAAGAATTGAAAGTTCCAATTGGAAGCAACCCTTTACAAATGGAAGCAACTCCATTGGATTGCACTCACTTTTGTTTATTAAACATTATTGCATGTTTGCTTTTCCTAAACTAAACTCAACCTTTCGCTTTGTTGTTGGGTTAATGACTAATTAGAGTTTTAATTATATTAAAGTATAATTTGTCGTTATTATGCCTCAGCCTGCAATTCCTTTTTTTAACTGCTCATATTGTACTCATGCATAGGACTGATCTATCATAGCACGTACTGCACCATATGTTCTTGTTTCTTCTTCTGGATGTTTCTTCACCCTTTAAGATTATTTTTATGTTAATTAATTTAATAACCTTATAAATCTGTCTTTTTAATTAACTTTATTATTGGTACTCTTTATTTTATTTTGCAATGTGACGTTTTTTTAAATTAGGTTTGTACTATTAATTTGTACATGAGAGGTGCTGTGCTGACCCCATAAAATCAGTGTTGCATCATTTGGCTAGATTGATCTACCCAAGTAGTACTACTACTTTTGAAATTTCATAACAAATCACAATAATGTTTTCTATAAATTCAAATAAGGTATTTTTTTTTTTGCCAAATTCAAATAAGGTATTAATTTTGTATGAATTGCAAGTCTCATATATTGTGATTTTTTGTGCTAGAGAAAATGATAAGTATATTTTTTTTATTTTTAATCATACTTGCTTTCAAACGCTTAATTATAAGACTTGAGTAATACGGATGAGTTATTGTATAGATTCAATAAAAGGATGGCTTTGTCGATCCACTTTTCTCTATTAATAAATTACGAATGTTATGGTTCAAATCGGGGACCTTGCTTATAGATATAACTTATTTTATAATGTGTAGATTTTTGAGTTTTTTTTTTATTATTATTATCTAATTTAAAAAAGATATAAATAGTCAAATTTTTTTAGTGTGTTTGGTTAGATTAAAAAATAACTTTTAAGTATTTCTTAGATTAATAATCATTTATTTAATTATTTCTCTGTGCTCTTTTTTTTTATATATATAAGTTAGTTTTGTTTTATGGAAAAAAAAAATGAAATGAAATTAGTACGTTTAGGTTTGGGTTAGGTGAAGGCGAAAGAAAGTCTGTCCATATCATAGAAAGGAAGCCATCAGAGCCTATTATTATTAATTTAAATGTTTATTAATTAACTATTACATTCATAATTACATTTATAACTAATCACAAATAACAATCAAATTACAAATTAAAATCCAAAAAGGCACCACCATATAAATTAGAAAAGTGTATCAATCTAGCCGGTCCGAGCTCACACTTGCTCTTGTATTTTTACTCTAATGATATACTACCTTCGTTCTTAATAAAATGAGACTTTAGGGCAAATTGCCGTTTTAAATAAGTGAGACTTTTGGTATTTTTAGTTAAATTATGACAATTTTGTTATTTGTCTTGTAATGGATGTAATTTATTTTTAATACATGTGAAGTTCACTTTTATAATAAGTGATGTAAGTTAATTACTTTTTAGAGTAGAATTAAAAAAAAATTATAGAAAAAAAATGAGGATAAATAGTAAAACTCTCAATAATTTTTGAACGAGATATCATTTACTTTTAACTGCTACATTTGATTTGAGATATATATCAGTTTGGAAATGACCGAAACATGATTAATATAATATTTTATTATTTTTTCACTTAAAAAAATTACTTTTTTATTTTTCAATGAAGTATTATTTTTAGAATTTTTATTTATTGCCGGAGGTGGTTCATATATATATATATATATATATATAAAGGGATGAGGGAGGTAGGAGTTAAACCCAGACTGTACCGGGAGAAGTTCAGCGCCTTAACCAACTAGGCTGAAACTTGCTCCTGAGGTAGTTCATATATTACTAAACGAGAAATGCTATTCTTTCAAAAATTTCTCTAATACCTTAATTTTTTTTAAAAAAAATCCTCTAATACCGTTTATCTTCAATTAAAAAAAAAATCTATAATTTTGGAAGGTAATTCATTACCTATTTATAATTGGCAATCAAAACGGTAAAAGAGAGAAAAATGGAAATAGAAAATCGGTTCCAGACGTCAATTTTATATAGAAATGACATTGTAACGGACCGAAACGGATTTTGCCAAAAAAAAAAAAATATTGCCATGCTCATCTCTGTTTCACATTATACTCGGTTCAATTTCGTCGTTTATAGTCAAATTTTAAATTCATTTGGATATTTTAAGAAGGAATTTTCCCTTTTCTATTTAATTATAACATAATTTTTATTAAACCACAAACTAGTATTTAATTTTGAATTATTTGAATTAATCAAAATTGCCAATTCTAAAAAAAAAAAAAAATTGACAATTTAGCCAAAGAGTTGCACATGGTTTGGCAAAACTCTCTTTCAAACTTGAAACAAAAGAAAGCGGAGAAAATGGTCCAATCAATTGATGTTCTTCTTGTACTGGTTGATCTTCTACTTTCAAACATTATAATTGATCGTTCATTTATTGCAAAAGTTTTTCTTTTCTTCACAAAATTTGTTATGATGTACGTAACATTTTAATATTCTATCAGTTTTCAATTATTCACTGTTGTACTTTTTATTCAATTAAATTTTTTTTTTTGAAATCAATCATAAATTTCATGAACATATTATTATTATTTCTTATTTTTAATAATTCGATTTAAACTACATATAAACTAAAATCTGAATATTCAAAATTTGTAACATAAAATGATGGAATGAATTGACAGAACTAACCTAAAATTTGAATTAAATTTAAAATATGGCCCCTAAATGAACAGTACAAATTTGTAAATCAGTAAATTTTAAGTGGCTAGCAGTATATTCCAAAACCCAAGAAATGGAAAACGAAAAGCAGAGAAAAAAGAGGAATTTATACACATAAATTAAAAAATAAAAAATAAAAATTTACTATCTATTTAACTCGCTAGCTAAGTGGAAAATAAAAAAAAAAAAAAAATTGTGGAGTGATGACTGACTGATGAGTAAGACACAAACAAACACAGCCTTATATAGTTTCCTTTTGCTGGTGGCCAAAAGTCCCATTGCTTGCTTGAATAACACCTCTCATATACACGCGCCTCCACGCGCTTCTCTTCTCCCTCTCTCTCTCTCTCTTCATCTCCCCTAGACACCGCACCAACACCACAATTCCTCTATACAAAAACTGGCTTCTCACTTCGTTTCTTGCCTGTCGTTTTTTGTTGTATCAAATTAAGGAACCGGAAAATAACAAAGAAACCTCTCCTTTCCCCTTAATTTTTATTTTTTTTTTTAATTTCTTCTCTCAAATGGGTGTTTTAGGCTTGGATTACGGGCCAAATCTGGACTGACCCATGTCATCGTTATCTACCATTTCCAGAAAACATCTTCTTCCTCCATAGTCCATTTTGATTTCGTCTCTATGTTCTTTATTTCTTTTCTCTTCTAATAGAGCCTTTGCTCTGTTATTTTTGTTCTGGACCTCTGTTTTTCTTGCTTCTTTGCCATTTCTTTTTCTTCTTTAAATCTGCTAAAACCCAGTTGGGTCGTAGCTCAAAACAAGGTATGTCATATGGGTTTTCGTTTTTGAACTAAATGTTCTTTTTTTTTTTTCTTTGAATTTGTTGTTTCTTTTACATTTTATTGTCCGTTTGAGTGATCTGCTTGCGTTTTTTAATCGTTGATGGTGGTTTAGTTATTGATGGTAATGGTAGCGGGGGCTTTGATGTTTGATTGATTGTCACGCGTTGCCTAACCTCTTCTTTTTCCACCTAACATTGTTCTATTATTTTGACTCTCAAAATTGCTTTTAGGGTTTCATGTGTGTTAAAAATCACTAAAGATTCGATTTTTTTTTTTTGGTTTGGAATTTACCTAGTATTTTTTGGATCAATAAACTCGTTCTTGTAAGAATTCTATGAAAATGTTATCATCTTGTTGGATCGTTTATTTTGTTTTCCTTTTAAAGATGTTATTTTTCTTCTTTCAGTAACAATTTAGTGATTAATGTGGGATTTCTTCTGGATTAAGATTTCAAATCCAGTGATAGTATTTTCATATTCTGCTGGTTGATTTCTTATTTGATGTCTATGGGCTCCTGGGAGAGCGGTTTTATTGTATGATTTGCCTCTTGATATGTGTTTAATTTGGTAATTTGGCTGATACGTTAATTTGATTTTATTTCTTTTCTGGGTATGCTAGGAATCCATTTTTTCAATTACGTTCTTGTCTGAGATTTGGATATTCCTTCGATTTCTCTCGAGTATGCTTGTCATTTCAGAAAAATGTTAAAAGTTGTGTTCTTTTTTGTTGAATTATTTTTCCATATTCTCAAGATCGATATATTCTTTCCTTGTTTTTTGCTTAATTTTTTTTTTTATGACATGCATGGATTTTTGCTCATAGCAATAACAAGAATGGAGGAGCTGTCAGGACCTGCATCCTTATTTACTTAAGTGATCTATGAATTATAAATTTTGGACAAGAAAAACTTTACATTAGAAGACCTCAATTTGATATAAATGGAAGTGAGCAGAATATGATCATGGGTCACTATCCTATATATAGCTTGCTTTTTGCTGGTTGGCTTATAAATGTAATGTCGTTGTTGCGGGGTTGTATTTCTTTTTTTTTTTTTTTTTTTCTCCATGGCCATTGGTTATGTGATCTGCGTGTAGATTTTTTGATAATGATAATTGGATTTATCAAGTAATCAAAGGCTATTTCTTTTTTCACTCTCCCTGCCCCACAATCAGTGCTGCAATTTGTATATTTAAAATTGCTTCAACCGCTCTTCTGAATTTTGATATCCTGTTTGTTGTTTTTAACAGCTTTATTGTTATTATTAATCTACTTTTCCGTATAGCACTTGATTTATATTTTCTTGCTTCTGCCTTCTTACCAGTCCTGCTGTTAATAGCCTCTTCATCATGGAAGGAGAGACATCGTGGAACAATGATTACCATGATGATGCGGCAAGAGATATTGGCGAGTTTGATTCGTTCTCAGAGCTCAGTGATGAAGGCAATAAAGAATCAACTAATGCAGTTTCTGTGGATTTAATCTTGCCAGATGATCTGTTGGAACGTATTTTAGCGTATCTTCCAATTGCTAGCATCTTTAGAGCTGGTTCTGTGTGTAAAAGATGGCATGAGATTGTCAGTTCAAGGAGATTTTTATGGAATTCTGCACCCTTCCTCTCTCAAAAACCTTGGTATTTTATGTTTACCAATGCTGATGAACCTGTTGGCTATGCCTACGATCCTATCCATCGCAAGTGGTATGGCATTGATCTTCCTTGCATTGAGACATCAAATTGTTTCATTGCTTCATCGTGTGGTCTGGTATGCTTCATGGACAAAGACATCAGGAGTGAATTATATGTCTGCAACCCTATTACCAAATACTGTAAGAAGCTTGAGGAACCTCCAGGTTTAAAAATTGCTGATTACAGTGCACTTGCAATCACAGCGAACAGGATGTTGCATGGATATACGATCTCAATTGTGAAGTCTAAGCAAGTTCCGGGAAATTTTTTTCAATGGGATCTCTCCATTTATACTTATGATTCAGAAACTAGGATATGGGTTTCATCTTGGACAGAGGTTTTGTCGGGTTGGAGAAGTGGTGATGAGAGTGTGATATGTGATGGTGTTTTGTACATTCTGATTTACTCAACTGGGGGTGGCATACCTGAGAATCGGCATGGTCTACTTACATACAATCTCTCCAGTAGATCTTCTCATGGTCTATTGATGAGGAGTTTCATTCCTGTACCTTGTCCTCTTACATGTGGCCGCTTGATGAACTTGAAGGAGAAGCTGGTCATGGTGGGAGGAATTGGTAAGCAAGACCGGCCTGACATCATTAAGGGGATTGGCATTTGGGTTCTAAATGGCAGGGAGTGGCAAGAGGTTGCACGTATGCCCCATAAGTATTTTCAAGGATTTGGTGAGTTTGATGATGTTTTTGCAAGCAGCGGCAAAGATGATCTTATATACATCCAGAGCTATGGAGCTCCAGCACTTTTGGTTTTTGACATGAACCACAGACAATGGAAATGGTCACAGAAGTGCCCGGTTGCAAAGAGGTTCCCGCTGCAGCTCTTTACTGGTTTTTGCTTTGAACCCCGGCTCGAGATTGAGCCATAAATTGTTTCGTTTCTTATTGAATTTTAATGTGGTGGTATTGACGAATTTGTCTGAAAGTGCCACATCTTCCTTTTTTGTTTTGTAGTCTCTTATTTTCAATCATTCTGATATCTGTTCTGGAAAAAAAGTTTATACAAAATGTAACAGCAGATATGGCTGCTCATTCATGAAAATGGGAATATTATTCTTTGCAAGCACCGACTGTTTTCACTTTGTTTCTGGATAAAAGTTTATAGTACAAAATATGTTTACAGTAGAATTGTTTTCACATTGCATCATCGGCCGGAATTCTGGTCTGAATTCTGGAATCTGACTTGATCTGGCGCTAAAAGATCCTGAGACCAGAGGAATATCCTGTTAAATTTAGTTGTTTATGTTAGTTGATAGAAATCGTAGATAAATTTTTTGCAAAATGGTGATTTGATTGGTTGATTACATTAATAAATTTTAGCTGCTGATAAATGTAAATGGTTACTAATATGATTTCTATTAATTTTTCAGAGGAATATATGGATTATATTATGTTTATTTTAATATTGCTAATCTACAATATAAAAAAAAATATTAATTGATTTTTTAAAATTATATATACATATACTACCTCCATTATTTATTAATTGAGATTTTTATTATTCACCCCTTATTATTTTCCTATTTTTTCTTCTTAAAATGCCTCCAAAAAGCACAAGAGAAGATGTAAAATGGCAGATAGTTTCTGCACATGGTCTGTGGATTCCTGCAAAAAGGTGATTGCAAATCACCAGACAATGGGTTTGGGAAGGAGGGAATCCTATCATTCTTCATCTGCCTTTTTTTGCTGCAATGTGAAAAGAAAGCGGGGCTATGTTTACTAAAAGAGCGAAAATTTTGGCGCGGTATGCACCCAAATTTTGTAGCCTGCCCCTCTCTCCTCCGTTCCCCCCCCCCCCCCCCCCGCGCGGGGAAAAAATAAAAAATTTCTGAAACTTTCAAAAATAGTAATCTTCAAATTACAAAATGCTTTTACACAGACACACTATGAAATTAAACAGTAAACACACCAAAGCAACATAGAAATAGGAAAGAAGCTGGAGAAGATGCAATCTCAAGTGTTGGTCTTAAGAGACCAAGACATTTGTCATTAGCAATTAGAACTCAACTGCATGCATTGTACTCCAAAAACTTAAGGAAGATGTCCGAACCAAAGAAATCATCTCAGAAGTTTTGGCTAAGCTCTTCATATGTAGGACAATTTATTTTAGGATCATGGTAAAGAGGAAGAGTTGTGATCTAACACCCAAAATTAAAAGTAGGGGAAGGAAAATGAGACATGTAGATGAAGTTGCTTTAAAGGACATTGATCTAGATAAAAGGTAGACAGTGAGATGCCTTGTTGCTAAGATGAGTTCTTCTCCAACACAAATTTGGAGGTGGATACATAGAGGAGAAATTAAGGTTCATTCTAATACAGTGAAGCCTTTGCTTAAGGGAAGAAATTATTATAATTATTCCATCATTTAATAACGTGCTTTCCTATTCCTTCCTCTCTCTTATGATAAAGGTTGCACATGTCCAGGGGCGAACCTAGAAATTCAGGTGAGGGTAGGCGAAAATATGATACTATTTTCGTTCTACGGAGACCTTAGGGGAAAATCATAGTTTTAAAATAATAGAAACTTTTGTTATTTTGGTAGAGTTAGAACCGTTGTACCCTTGGTCATTTAGTGAATTAGGTTAAGAAAAAATGCCTATTTTAATCTTATTATTTCTCATTTAATGGGTTGGGTTGAAAAAAATATTATATTAAATTGCACATCAAACTGATGCAGTAGATAATAGAAAAAGTGAAGAAAGTGTGTGATTTTTAGCATAGAATAGTTAAATCATGATTGTAGATAGTTTTATGTAAAACTTGAAGAGCTATGCCAACGTATGACATTAATGGTCAGGGGTTATGTGAGAAGCATTGTAAAATAGTGCAAATCAAATAACACATATACATAACGAATTCAGTCAATTAAAAAAAATATACATAATCGATCATATACCACTATAATGGTGCATATGTAGGTTGATATTATACATTTTGCACCCATATTTAAAAAATTGGTCACAATCGATTAGCAAAATACGTTTAGTTCTCAATATAGATCCTATTTTTCTAAAGGAGAGAAACGAAAGAATTAAACTTCCAACTACACAAAATCAATTAGAGTGCACTCTGCTCAAATTTATATAGTTGGCTATTAAATTCATTCAATTTATACACAAAAGTTTTTATTTCATTATTTATATTTATTAATAATAAATATTAAGCAAATAGAATAGAAATAAAATAAATAAATTTATTTAAGATTTAATTATATAAATATTTATAAATAATATTA
>CATIWJ010162873.1:0-12279 GCA_949640765.1 Croton laevigatus | reverse complement strand
GACTGGCATATACTGTGAAGATGAAGTCAGCACATGCAAAGCAAGGGTAGATAGAAAAAAAAATACCCTTATTATTGTAAATTAAGTAGACAGATTATGTAATATGTAATGTGACACTTCTTAGTTCGGCTGCAAATGGTCAAGGTAAGGGGTGTTACACTGCCTCCCACCAAACCCACCTAAAACCACAATCAAAAACCAATTGATCGTCACCACAAGACATCTCTTCTTTGATGTTGATTGAATCTTCAGCAACGGCAAAACCTTAAAAGGACCACCTGTTTGCCAACAGAAATCAATTGATTATCTAGAGGCATTTTCGATTTTAAAATAAAAAATTATTCACAGATCTACCGTTGCTTCCTCTGTTACCTTTCAATTTTCGGTCTTCCGTTCAATTAACATTAGGTTAGGGATGGGATGATAAAAATTTAAAAATTCCCTTAAATTCCGGCTCCATGAAGTCCACTGAGTTCATAAGAAATAAGAGCATTACAAATCATTATCTAGCAATATGAAGCTTAAAATCATTTACAAAAACTAAACCAACCAATTTCCAATCATAGCAGGACAAAAAACTAAATTAATTAAATGATTTTACCTCGATTTTAGTTAGGCAACTCCACTCCTGCAGTATTTTATTTGTCATAATATAGTATAACTAAATCTTCAACAAGATTAGCCATAAGAAAACCATACCCAATTAGACTTTCAAACAATTGAAGCCATCCCAAATTGGAAAAGCAATCAAATTTAAGCTGCAAATGAGAAGAGAATTACACAGAAGAAGAAGTGGGTACCTTGAAGGAGGAGCGGAGGACGAAACCGAGGCGAAGTGAGGCGGCGGCGGTAACCAGATTGATGGGCGTGGCCCCCACTTGATGGGGTTGCATCCACCAAAGTGGCGGAGGAGCCGGTGCCAGCGATGACATTAATAATGATGAACCCAGAATCAATCCTGCCATACCATTCGTCGCTTACTTGTTGCTTGCAGTACTTCAGTGTTCAGATGATTTTGGATATTAAATCAAAACAAGGTTGAAGAAAGGAAAAGTTCAAAACGATCCCTTTATTTCTTGAGTTTTTCAAAAGGTTTGTAAAATTACTTTTTGGTCCTTAAATCATTATTTTAACCAAAAAAATTGACAGAAGGAGGTTATTATTGACGGAAAAATAAATGAATGATATTTTTGTCCCGGAAAAAAAAAGACAGAGAGGAAAATGTCGAAATGGGTAAAATAAAGGGAGGAAATTGTAAATTTCCCAAAAAAAATCATCTTTTTATGAGATTCTCACACCATATCAGTTTGATGACGTGGAATCACCACTCCACTGTATAATTATTATGCAACATATAAACAGTTTCTAAACTAGATTTTACCCGGAGAAGCAAAAGGAAAATTTATATAATGGAAGTGTAGCGGTACATTATCTGCTGATGTACCATCACAATTTTGGGGTAGTTTGTTTCATAGGAAAAAAAAAAGGAAATATATGCAATTAGCTTAAATTTCATTTTTCATTAAAAAAAATCAATTTTATTTTATTTTTTTATATTGATATTCACTAATTCTTTTCTAAATAGGTAAAAAGTGTTAAAATTTAGATAATTATAGAAGGTACACTGGTATATATGTAGATCTTATATGTAACAGCCGGAAATTATAATTCTTGAATAACATAAATAAGATAAAGGATCAAATTGTAAATTATGAATAATATTAGATTAAGTGAAAATTTTTATATTAAATTTACGGTCTGTAAAAAAAAAAAGATATTAGACTGATATATATAAATAAATATAGTTAAGTATGAATTTCGTCTGTTAATATTAGTCTGTGGATTTTATCGACAATAAGTGAGAGAAAGAATAAACCACCGTAACCATGTATTAAAACAAAAAACCTTTAGTAAATATATAATAAACCTATAAACAATAATAAATTATTATATACTAAATATAAATCCAAGTAAATGAAATTCAAATTAAGTGTAATTAAAGCTAAATTAAATGCAAATTCACCAATTATTTACAGAATAATTAAGGAACATATTATGATAAGAATTGATTAAGATTTTAATCAAATGGCAAGTAAAACCATGTGAAGTTGTAGAAAATTAAGAAAACAAACAAATTCATATGAAGACTTTTGGATACATAATTTAATTAAATGGCAGACATGATTAATAATGAAAATTACAGGTAATTAAGAAATGAGGAAGGAGACAAATTAGCTTGACCTATAAAAGGAAGGCTATAGAAGCCATTTTTAAAGCTTAAAAACCTCTGTAAAAACATTTTATTTACCAACAATTAATCCGTCTATTGTTTTTAAAATCTAACTCCATAAAACCACTCTTGAAATTTTGGTGATCAATTTTGGCTTAAGAAAATCCAGAAAAAAGTTGCTGGAGGAGTGTTTTTCGGCAGGGGTATTTTGGGAAATGGGTTATTGACCATCCACCTTCAACCACTTATATCTTTCTATTCGTTTACCTTCCAGCCCATCTAAGACCATCAATAGATCGGCGACGTCAAGACGAAGAGATCCATAGGTGGATAGCCGGATTTGGCCTCCGAAATTGGAAGTTACAGTCGAAAAACTGAAGCTTGGTCGTGACCCGGATCGCAACCCGACAGCTGGGCAGCCGGGTGAAAGAGACGGAAAAAACGCAGTTTGACCGTGCGTTTTGAGACTTTTACGCGTCTGATCCCCGCGTTTTCGGCACGCTTCTATTCTGACCCCAGAAGTTTCTGCATGTTTTCAAATCAGTCCCTCCGCCTCTGTTTCTCATAGGTATTGACCCCAAAACTTCTTTTCTCTTTTCAATTTCGTCCAAAAACCTGATTTAATAATAAATTAAGTTTACTTTTGAAATTAAATATTTTTGGGGTGTCAATAAATTAATTAAAGGCTAAGATTAAATTTAATATGACTAAAATAAATATTAGAAATTGATTTTTGATATAAATATTATAAGATGAATATTTTATTGATTTAATTTAATCTTAAAATTTAATATTCATGTGACTTAATTAAATTAATTTGACAACAATATTGGACCAAAAACAACTATAAAATAAGTATAATTAAATTATATGACAAAAATTTGATGATTACACATATGACATATTTATTAAATATTTGGACAAATAAAATTTAATGGATCCAATTAAAAATAATCATATGGACTATTTAATGGACAAATATGAACAATATCTTCTGACTATTAGATATGGACAGTGATAGGACAAAGGACAGTCCGAGGAATTAAGAGATAAGGACTGTAATAACGAAGACATGTTTGATACTTTAATTAATTTAAAGTTAAATTTTATGCATGCTTTAATTATTTGCATTAAAAGATTTATTGGAATTATTTGGATTGAAGGTTTAATCATTTTTATTGGATATGAATTATTTGAAATTGTAATCTTTGATAATAAGAGAAAGAATTAAGAACTTTAAATATTCTTATGTTTTGATAAAATAATATTTGATTAAAGATTTTTAATTATTGTTATATATGATATATTTAATCACTAATAATATTATTATTAATATTACTACTACTACAATTATTATTGTTATTATTAATGTTATTATTATTCTTATTATTAATGTTATTATTTAAAATATAAACTTTATTAAAAAGTATTTGAAATATATTAAGTATTTATAATTTTTATAATTTGTAAAATTAGGTTACTTAGTAATTTTGAATAAAGTAATATTTCCATTAAAATTGTTATTTCATAAGGAAAAATATATTATTTTATATAAAGTAATTTCTATACATAAAAAGAGTTAAGATATTTTGAAAAATTATTATATCTTTAATTTGATTATTTTGAGAAAATACCATTTATTAGATATTTTGGAAAATATAAGTTAAAATATTATTTTTAGTAAATTACTATATAGTAAACTCTTAAATAATTTGACAAAGAAGGAAAATAAGAATATTTATGATTAAGGAAATTATATTTAGATAGAAGATTTTTCCATTGATATTATAAAATAAATATTAGTATTTAATTTATGAAAAATAGTATTTGTTAATATGGTTGAAATATATTTGATATATAAGTTATGAAAATATTATAGATGTGATGATAAAATATCGTATTTATTTTTAAAAGAAAAATACAGTATTTTTGAATAGAGCAAGGCTACATCTCTCGCCTCTCGATTTCGAGATATACAGAAACACGTTAACGTGATTTAAAACACGTTAGCGTGTTTTAAATCACGTTAACGTGTTTCTGTATATCTCGAAATCGAGAGGCGAGAGAAAAAGTATTATCCATTTGAATAAGTATATTTTTGATAAAAATCAATAAGTTGAAAATTTATTATGATTATATTTTTGAGAAAAAGACAATGATATAAGATAATGATATTTTTCTTAAATAAGTGTTGATTTATGAAATGAAAAAAAAAAAAGAAGTGGTGATTATTTTGGAAATTTGAAAAATGTGAAAATAATCCAGTAAATATTTATTGCTCTACTTAGGATAAATTGAACTAAAGAGATAAGGTTATGATGCATCATATACTAAGCAGTACTGCAAAAACAGATTGAATCTTGATACGGAATAAATTTTAATACGGAAGGTGATACAGACTGAATCAGTCGTATTACCGAACAAATTTTGATAATGATTGATTGAATTTTGAATACGGCCGTTTGAAATGATAGAATTCGGTATTGGTATGAACAAATCTCTGTCATGCCGAAAATTCGGAAATTCAGAAATTTTGATTGAGACTTTATCCATGTGTTCACCTGAATGCTTAGTAGAGCTAAACAAGTAAGATTTGAAATTAAGCAATTTATTTGATTATGTGATTTACAATATTTTAATATTATTTATTATGTTTAAAAATTATACATGCACATTTAAATCATTTACGCTTTTCATTAGTTAAAGTATCCACTGAGCGTTATCGCTCAGCAAGTTTGGATAATTCTGAACTTGTAGGTCTCCGAAAGATTGGAAGAAACAGGATCTGTCAAATAGCTTGTGGGCCCGAAGAACTTAGTTGGCATATACTGTGAAGGTGAATCAGCACAAGCAAAGCTAGTATAGTAGAATTTGTATAGAAGGAAAAAAAAAACCCTTATTTGTAATTTAGATAGAATATGACATGTAATATGTAATGTGGCACGTCTTGATTTGGCTGTAAATGGTCGGGTTAAGGGGTGTTACATTGACCGTAGATGAAATTTTTGGATCCTTACAAGCACGCAAAGAAAAATTAAATAAAATCATCCACATACAAGCAAACAATTAACATATCTCTTTCTTTCACCTTCACGTATTGGGCATATTCGTGACGACACTTGATAAAACCATTCTATTGAAAGTATTTGTCAATATGACTATTCCAAGCTCTTGGTGCTTGCTTGAGCCCGTATAGTGCCTTCCTCAGTTTTAACACTTTGTCTTCATGGCCTTTGACAAAATAGCTAGGAGGTTGTTGAATGTAAATTTCCTCCTCCAAGTATCCATTAAGGAAGGCTGACTTGACATCCATCTGGTGAATTTTGCATCCGTTTTGTGCAGCAACTGAGATTACCATCCTGATGGTTTCCAATCTAGCAACTGGAGCAACAACTTCGTTGTAGTCAATTCCAGGTCTTTAACTGAACCCTTTTGCCACTAGTCTCACTTTATGTCTTACCACTTCTCCTACTGCATATTTCTTAACTTTGAACACCCATTTCACACCAATTGGTTTATGACCAATTGGAAGTGCAGTCAATTCCCATGTTTTGTTCTTCTCGATTGCTTGGATCTCCTTCTCCATAGCTTTTCTCAATTTTTCATCTTTCATGGCTTCTTCAGTATCAATAGGCTCATTATCAATAAGATGATAGTAAAAAGTTAATTCTTCATTGAGGTTTCTTATGTCATCATAGAGATCTTCAATATGTCAAAATTTTCTTGGCTTTTGTCTAGGACTTTCACTCAGAGCGTCTTCTTGTCCAGGAGATGTATTTGTAATAGGGCTATCTGTCGTCCGTGATGTGAATGATTCCTCCAGATCATGATCATTATTTTCATCCATGTTAAATGGATAAAAACTATAATTCTTCTGCTTGTGATTGCTCAAGTCCTAAAATGCTTTTTCATCGATAGTTACATCTTTATTGATGATTATTTATCCTGCATCAGGATCAAACATTTTGTAACCTTTAGAAAATTTTGAGTATCCCACGAACAAGTATTTTTTACTTTTGTCATCCACCTTTCTCCTTTCTTCATCAGATACGTGAACATGTGCTACACTTCCAAAAACACAAAAATGAGAGATTTTAGGCTTTCTTCTATTCCATGCTTCTTAGGGTGTCATATTTGAAACACTTGTTGTTGGGGACTAGTTCAAGATATAGACAACACAATCAACTGCTTCCGCCTACAGCTCCTTGGGCAAATTTTTGCTCTTCAACATGGTTCTGACCATATTCAGCACCGTTCTATTTTTCCTTTCTACGACACTATTTTACTGGGGAGATCTAGGAACTGACAGAAAATATCAAATTTCATGTTGCTTAAAAAATTATTTGAATTCATTTGATGTGAGTTCGCCTCCTCTATCAGACCGTAAGACTTTGATGTAAAGACCACTTTTTTTCTCAACGAGCGCTTTAACATTTTTTAAACGCTCTAAAAACTTCTGATTTCTCATTCAAAAAATAAACCCAGATCTTTCTGCTACAATTATTAATGAAAAGAAAAAAAAATATTTATTGTTTCCCAATGATATCGGAGTCATTGGCCTACAAACATCAGCATGAATGAGCTCAAATGGCGTCTTTGCTCTAAATATTGACTCCTTTAGAAAACTAGTTCTAGATTGTTTTCCAACACAAAATTGGTGAGGTTTATCAATAGGGGGCAAACCATGAACCATCTTCTTTTGACTCAGCAGCTTTAGCCATCTAAAGTTTAGATGCCCAAACCTTAGATGCCAAAGCCAATGAGAGCTTTTAAACATTTGGCCACGTCCGTCTGGATGTTAAGAGTAAAAATCCTATTCTTTGATATCGGTACACTTGCTAACACTTCCTTCTTCTCATTTAACAGTAACAACTTTCTGTTCGCCATGTAAACTTGATAATTTTTCTCTAGTAGTTGTTCCAAACTTAGAATATTACGTTTCAAGCTTGGAACATAATAAATATCATTAATGAATTGATGTTTGCCATTTTTTAATCGAATGAGAATGATTCCTTTGCCTTGAATGGAAATCTTCGATAAATCTCCAAATACAACATTACCACGAACAAATTTGTCGAGTTCCATGAACTTTTCATTGTCTCCAAACATATGATTACTTGCACAATTGTCAAGATACCACATGTTGGATTCTTGAGTTTGTTCACCTTCATAAGTTAATAACACTATGCCTGTTACTTCCTCATCTTGGATGTTGTTAGCCGTTTTCTCCACCTGCTTCGGCAAACTCTAGCATTTTAATACATAGTGGCCATATTTGGAGCAGTTATAACACTGTATATTGGACTTGTCATGTCCATCATTCTGCCTCCAATTTCCTATTTCACGTCCACGTCCACGTCCACGGTGTCTGCCTCTTATGAATTGAGTGTTTCCATCACTGTTGTCACCTCTTCCGGGTTGCTGACTTCTTCCACGTCCTTTTTCTTTTCCATTTGCTCCTCGTCCTCTACTGGAACTAGTTTCTTCTCTACGACTACATTCTTTTTCTTTGAATGAAGTCTTTGTTGTTAAGACTTTTTCTATGATGACACAAGAAATCTCAGTGAAGAATTAACTCTTTACTGTCATCTTATTGATAATGAGCCTATTGATGCTAAAGAAGCCATGAAAGATAAAAAATGGAGAAAAGCTATGGAGGAGGAGATCCAAGCAATCGAGAAGAACAAGACATGGGAATTGACTGCACTTCCAGTTTGTCATAAAGCAATTGGTGTGAAATGAGTGTTCAAAGTTAAGAAAGATGCAGCAGGAGAAGTGGTAAGACATAAAGCAAGATTAGTGGCAAAAGAGTTCAGTCAAAGACCCGAAATTGACTACAACGAAGTATTTGCTCTAGTTGCTAGATTGGAAACCATCCGGATGGTAATCTCGATTGCTGCACAAAACAGATGAAAAATTCATCAGATGGATGTCAAGTCAGCCTTCCTTAACAGATACTTGGAGGAGAAAATTTACATTCAACAACGTCCTGGCTATTTTGTCAAAGGCCATGATGATAAAGTGCTGAAACTGAGGAAGGCATTATACGGGCTCAAGCAAGCACCTAGAGCTTGGAATCATCATATTGACAAATACTTTCAAGAGAATGGTTTTGTTAAGTGTCCTCACGAATATGCCCAATACGTGACGGTGAAAGATAGAGATATGTTAATTGTTTGCTTGTATGTGGATGATCTTATTTTCACAGGAAGCAATCCAAGAATGTTTGATGAATTTAAGAAGACAATGGCTCATAAGTTTGAAATGACAGATATTGGCTTTATGTCATTTTATCTTGGTATTGAAGTGAAGCAAAATGATTATAAAATCTTTATTTCTCAAGGTAGTTTTGTAAAGGAGATCTTGAAAAAGTTCAAAATGGAGAAAAAGTCAATCATACGATATTCCAAAGCCTTATTGGAAGTCTTAGGTATTTGACATGTACGAGGCCAGGCATTCTTTACGCAGTTGGGTTAGTAAGCCGATACGTGGAGTGACCAACGGAGTCACATTGGAATGCAGCAAAAAGGAT
The DNA here is from genome assembly GCA_949640765.1 of Croton laevigatus. NCBI lineage: Eukaryota > Viridiplantae > Streptophyta > Magnoliopsida > Malpighiales > Euphorbiaceae > Croton > Croton laevigatus. Next base: position 3,517 of record CATIWJ010162873.1, on the reverse strand, counting down.
ACTTTGTTATGTGAAAGGTACAATTAATTTTGGTTTACTTTATTCAAAATCTAAAGATTTCAAATTAGTTGGCTATTGCGATAGTGATAAAAATGATCGAAAAAGCACTAGCGGATTCGTATTCTTCTGGGTGACACAACGTTTACTTGGAGTTCAAAGAAATAGCCTATTGTGACCTTGTCAACTTGTGAAGCTAAATATGTTGCTTCTTTCTAGGTGACACAACGTTCACTTGGAGTTCAAAGAAGTAGCCTATTGTGACCTTGTCAAATTGTGAAGCTGAATATGTTGCTGTTACCGCATGTGTGTGTCATGCAATATGACTACAAAGATTGCTAAATGATCTGCAGATACCTCAAATGGCTTCAATGAAAATTTTTGTTGATAATAAATTGGCACTGGCACTGGCACTGGCAAAAAATTCCAGTTCTTCATGATAGAAGCAAGCACATCGACATGAGATATCATTTCATTAAGGAGTGCATTAAGCAAAAGAAGGTGATACTGAAATACGTGAAGACTTAAGATCAAGTTACAAATATTTTTACGAAGTCGCTAAAATTCGACATGTTTAGTCAATTGCGCGCATTATTGGGAGTGATCGATTAATTATGTTTAAGAGGGGTGTTGAAATAATAATAATAATAATAATAATAAACTTAACTAATCTATTTTGTTAGAGTTAGTAGTCAAATTTATTAAGTAATTTATAAAGTTAGTATCCAATTTGAATAAGTAATATATGAATGAGTTGTAAAGAGTATTTGTGTTCAATTTGTCTAAGTAGCTCAAGAGAATTCTTTCTCTAGATTTATTTTCAAGCTAAGTATGAGTTGTAAAAGGATAAGTATGAGTTGCGTATAGGCTAAGAATGAGTTGGCAACTTGTCCAACTTAATGATGACTATCAAGTTGACAATGAGTTGGATAAAGCTTCTCGAAGTTTCCATAGCCTTCTTAATATTAGTATAAATAGGTGATTTGGGTTATTTAGTTGATGTATGTGTAGAGAGAAATGTGAGAAAGAGTGAGGAAAAGAAAGAAAGTATTTTGATGTATGTGTTGTAATTTTTTCTCTTGTAAAATTATTTTTCAATATTAGTCCAATAATACTCTCCCACATCCCTTTTAATATTCAACAATGTCACCTTACCGTAGCAGGCAAATCCTCTTCCAGGTTATTATCACAATCCCAATAATAATTCGCGAACATATTAAGTGTTTGAGAAAATCCCCTATTGTAGTAGAAAAGCATTGTTGGAAGTCAAAAAACTGTGGTCTTTCAGATTGCTGACCTTGTTCAATAAAATCCAGAAAGTTTTTACTAAAATCCTTAATTTGAATTGCAATAGCAGAATTTTCTCCTGCTTTACGGAAACAAACACCTGTAAGCATCTTTTAAAGTGCATGATAAGTAATCAAACAGTGTTAATAATTACCTTCTCCAAAAGCTCCCAACATAATTTCAAGTAGATGACCATATTTTTCTGACAGTTTTGGGCTCAATTTGCCAGATTTCGAAATTAAATCTGTTCCTTCTCCTTCAAATGTTGAAACCTCAGAGTTTGCACTAATAACATGATTTTATTAATTAATTATTTTAAAAATAATTGACAAGAGTTGTCGAAGTCCTTCAAAGTAAATACTAATTCTCCTAACTAGTTTGTAGTAGTAGCGAGAACATGTCGAATCCCAAGAGAAATATGTGATTTTAATTTCTCAAAGTAAAGAACACGAAACTTAAAAGGGGGTTTGTGATTTGCTGAATTTTAAAACTAAATTAAACAAGAAGATAATAAAGCATGAAATAATTAAAATAATGAAAATCAGATCTTACCAAACATCCAATCTAAGGGCATGAACTCCATCCAATTGTAAATTCGATCACAGGCATAAAAATCAATTTTCACATCCAAGCAATTAGTCTACTAAGTTGGAACCCCGCATTAGCAATTGTTCTCCTAATATAATTGATCACAACAAACGTCCGAAATCAAAACTTACCATTAACTTAACTGGGCATCAACGTTCCATATTAATTTAATGACAGCATTAAGAATAATGAGAACGACCAAAACAAAATCAAAGCAACTCGCAAACACGCAATTAAATCAATTCCGTATCCCTATTTTCCCTAGAGCCTATCATGCAAGCTATGTAATTGAAGCCCTCAATTAACACACACATGAGCCAACCCCGTTACTACTCAATTCAATCTTCCGTGACAATTACATATCACAAAATTATGACTAGCGATAGAAAAATAAATATTGATCAAGGCGTCAATTCAATCAATACAAATAATTCATGAAATAAGAACGAGAAAATAAAGATTACTTGGATTAAAGAAAAATCTGGTTAAGCACAAACCTCACAAAATTACAATTGGAATATATTCACCCTTGAACTGGAATTGAGAACTTAGCCACTCATGGTGGAAAAAGAACCAAAGATGAAAAGAAAGAAAACTTGTGCAACCCTAGAAAATTCTGTAGAATATAAAACGTGTCCCCCTATACAAAATTAGGATCCTTTATATAGACAAAATTAGGAATCCTAAGTGGGAAAGGATTTTTATATAGACTAAAAATAAAGAAAGTTAATCCAAATAAAATACTAAAATATGTCTTCCTTGGTCCACAAGCCTAAAATATGGGAGATTTCCTAAAAAGAAGGTAAAAGTCGAAATCCCACTCAAGAATCACGTGCTGGCGTTTTTCTCCTTTGCTGGCCGTTTTTGACAAGGCGTGGTCACGCCTTATGGAAATTAGTCTTCTGCCTCACTACTTGCTCTTCTCACTTGGATACTCTGGCAAGGTGTGGTCACGCCTTATTGCAAACAGTCTTCTGCCCAAATCATTCATTCCTTCTCTTCCAAAATCACTTGCTTCTTACTCGGAAAGCTAAAAACATGCCCTTTAAGTCAGTTTCCATCATCAATTCCACTTTCAATTCCCTAAATAAAAAACAAACATAATATCCACATTTAAACCATAATATAACAATAACATAAGAAAATTAAGCACAACAAAATGGGATTAATTATGACTTATCAATAGACGCTCAGTAAGTCTATAAATGGCAAGGCAACAATCTAAAACCGCAATACCAAAATTAAGTATATCAATCATAGATAATTCTGGACACGGTGTGTCGGGGCCACCAATTGCCAAATACTTCTACTTTATACGGCCTCAATAATCAATAATACAATAATAGTCAATGAACAATGACAATAGTGTTGGAAATTTGGTGTGTTAATTGGTCAACTTTGAGCATAATTATCTAATGGATAAATGGCGTTTTGAATAACTTGAAAGATGTCAACGTATTCTACGCAATGAGAGCTTTCAAATGATATGCTATATACTCAAAACGGATTTAAGGTGAATGAGAAATTGAATCTCAAAGTATGCTTGGGACAATGGAAAAATTGGGCTAAATGTTACCAATCCCACATTGGAAAAATAAAGGGATGCTTGGGTAGTTTATATTGAAAGACCAACTTGTTAGGTGTA
>CATIWJ010162844.1:0-15248 GCA_949640765.1 Croton laevigatus | reverse complement strand
TGGACCTATGTTTCATTGTTTTGGGGTGTATGCATGCACAGGCCAACCTACTAGATATATGACGTGCTTTCTAGTATTACCCTTATGTGTAGATTTTGAAAAAAAATAATAATAAAATATAAAGGAAATTTAAAAGGATTTTTTTCCTTCTTTTATTTTTCAAAATTGAACTAATTTGTCCCTGTATTTCATATAATAGTCTGTTTTTGTTCCCATAATTTAGAAGAAAAGAAATTACTATTTTATCATTTTTCACCAAAAATAGTTACAGAAATTAACAAGTTATATCTCATCTGAATGGTTTCCTTGTTCTGAGTATATTTTAACTAAAATAATACTTTTTTTTAAAAATAGCTAAAAAAAATGGGTCAACCGTTTCTTAGGTTTTTTTTTTAAATATAAATTATTCCAGTTAAAACTAATATTGTATTTGTAATCAATGAAAAAAAATTTAGATTAAACATGTGTTAATTTGTCACCGTTTCAAGTGATCAATAGACAAAATAGTATAATTTTTCTAAAACATAAAGATAAAATAGACTATTATATAAAATATAAGGATAACAGCAGAGTGGATATCCGCAAATTTTGTAGACTCTACTACTCGTCCCACTCTATGTTGTATTGATTACTACCCCTCTTCGAACATATTTCAGTATTTGTCCCACCTTATTTAACTATTTTTGTATTTTTAAAAAATAATTAAATTAATTGAAATATGCTTAGAATTCTAAATTATCACATACAAAATTTTAAAAATATATATAAAATAATTTTAATATTCTAATAATAATATAAATTGTCCATTAAAATAAAAAAATCATAAAATTAATAACACACTTCACAGACAAATCGTATATAACAAACAACATTAAAAAAAAAAAAAAGACAACTAAAAATAAAAATTAACTTCTTCACTTATCATTGTTTTCTTCTGACTCATAAAAAGTTATGCACTCATTATGTGTGTGTATATATATATAACTAGTTACTTGAGTCTAAGATGCTCCAGTTTGCATAATTCATTGAGCTGCGCAATGTGCATAAGTATCTTGGTATCACTTTAAACTCTTCTCCCCGTTTAATCAACATACTTCATGAAATTCTTGTGAGATCAAAGCTTGTACAAAGGTATTGCAATTGAGCTTTGAGTTTGTTGGAAAGTGCCTTAGTGATTAGTTCCATTGGAAGCTTCAAAAAAAATTAGCTAACCCTATTACCCATTTTTATAATGGGACTGTTCAATATAGGTAATCACAATTACCCGCCTTACTGTCATCCATATCCATGAAGATGAAAGGTACCTAATAAAACCTTTTGAAACAATCCCTCCTGACATCCACCTACAGCAATAGTAAGTTTTTCACTTAAACTTTCAAAATTGTCAAATTTTCACTCTAATTTCAACCTTTTGTAACAACATTTCTGTAAGCTTAAGTTATGGGATAAATCATTCAAAAATTTTCAAAAGTTCCTTCCATAGTTAACAAATCTTAATCCTGGTTAAAATTAATGCAATGTTGCATTTTTTAAGAATTGAGTTAGCATCTCTGATTCTTCTCTAACAATGTGTATGTGTTTTAAGTTCTTCACTCTAAGAAACATGAAATTGTCAAATGAATGTGTGAGGGCGGTAATTCATCTCATTTCAAAACTCTACCTATATTCTTCATTTTTGATAGCAGAAGTGTGTTATGTTTTTATTCCTTAGTACCATAACGGATGAAAGAAAGCGAAATTAATAAGCTCCAAATGTTAATGACGAAGGATGAGACTATGCCTGATAAGTTCCTAAAATTATAACACAATAGCTACGAAGACAACACAATAAAATGTGCTCCAAATCCTCCACTCCTTCACGTACACAAATCAACATATATATCAGCACCTGATTTTCATAATTATGTTTGATAAATGAATATGGGAAGCTCTAATATTTATTTATTTTTAATTACTAATGATAAAATTCCCTTTTTTTACGAAAAATGCTCCATTTTATTTTTTCATTGAGGTCGAACTAAAATATGTGCTCTTTGATTGATATTGCTACACAAATATAAGATGTTATCACATTTATAAATAAATCCGGCAACAATCAACTGACTGAAAAATGGTATTTATTAGAAATTCATATTGAAAAAAATTTCTGTGAGAGATACTTACAATTAGTTTCTATGGCTTTGTTTGTGTCAATAAATAATTCGAAATACCTCAACTTTTTTTTGAAAGGGTTTTATTCACTTATCTAAGAAATAAGTTAGACTTTATATGAAACTCTCCTTTCAAAAATCTTCAAATAGTCTCCCTGACTTTTGGGGTATATTGGTATTCGAAAGCATATGTCATTACAAAGTAGAATAAATATTATTGGCGCTATACAACGAATGAAGATACAAATAGTAGGCAAATTTGATACTGAATCACCATTTTCCCTCTACCCGATATTAGTTGGACCTCTGTAACATGATAACTCAATGGAATAGACATTATGGCTCATTATCACAAACAGAAAAATAGCTTTATCACTTGTGATGTATTCCTTATGCATATTAGGTAACATCAAATCACAATTTTAAGAGTAAGAGCAATAAACTCTAACTTATTATCAACACTTCATTGAAAACCATGATTCAAAAAATCTATTGTAAAAATGACACTCTTCCTAGTGAAGCTGGAGTTGCGACCCAGGTTGTTCAACAAAAAAATCCATAATGAAAAATATTTAGTTTTACGAATTCTAAAAACGAAGCATCAAGAGATGTCAACCTAGTTTAGTAAGTGTGAAAATATTGAAGAATTGAAGATTAGGGAAGCTCATTTCCTTAGCTCTTATACTAAACCCGCCTTATCCCATGACCTACCCCATTCAAGCTTTTTAGATTGGTTGGATTCTCTAATAAGTTTATTAAGAGTCATCATTATTTGCTACCTCATTGGAAACATAAGTCGACCCAACCTCATCCATACGGCATTGTTGGTATCTCTCAAGATCACGACTTAATTCACTTCTTGATTTTTAAAATGACATCTTCCTTCCCATGCATGTCACTTATTAAGCATATTTGTCGTTTCATAATTACCACAATTTAAATATAAATGAGATTTGTTCCCCTCCACCGGCTCGTGACCCGATTCAATGGGAATTGCTTTAGTTACAGTTTTTGGATGATTATCGTTCAATATCTATGTTTTCGTCGGCAACCATTTTTCACCAACATTACTTGATCTTCGATTATCAGGCGCATCATAAGCAAAATGCTCACAAAGTGAATGTGGACACTCTAGTCATTTACCATAGAATTTATTTAACTGTCTTAGTACGACATATAAACAACAAAAGATAGACAACCTCTATATCAAAGCAACACCCATTTCCATTCTCCTTTAGGGTATTGTAAACTAATTTGTTGTCACTTCAATACTTTATATTATGCATATCAATTCCACTTTGATTTACATATACTCTTTCCAAAAAAAAAAAAGTAGTTTCATTGATCAGCCTCTATAAGGAGCCCAAAAACAAACCAATGTGATGGAAAATTCATTCAGTCCAACATCTTGATGGATAGTTCTGCCATTGAATCCAAAACAAATCTTTAGTTAAGAGAATTGTTAACTCCCTCCAAAGATTGCTCAATGACAGTCAAAATTTACATAAAGTTTCAAGGTCTACCATGGATTAAGATTTGTAATATGAATAAACTAGTTAAGAGAATCATTATTTCTAACACCCTTCATCATCTTGCCTTTAAAAACCTTAAAAATCATGAAATAAATAAAATTTTCAATTAATACCACACATAATGGCGAATCATAATCACCCTCTACATTGTCGTTTAGCACAAATTCTAGGCGATCTTAATTCTCTTCTAACTGAAGGGAAACACATAAATCATAGGATAAGTCATTATTCACCTAATTCCTTTTCATTTAAAAAGTAAAACTAATTGATAACTATGGAAAGAATATTAAGATAGCATTGAAAAATTGGAGTAGAAGGAAGAAACTTGTGTGAGCACGAGAGAGGTTTCGCACGTGTAGAGCGCAAGAAGATTTCAAAATTAAACAATGAATGTACATCAATCCTTCTAAATCCTAATTAACAGTTACTACTAATATTATATATATGACAATTTGGGTGGCATCAATAAATATGAAAGTTACACTTTTGAATTTAAATGTTCCATGTGAATTTTTATCACATCATAGCAGTATGCTTAATTGCTTATAGACTACTACCAGTAGTAGTAGTATAAAAACTCTGCTACTCACTATATATAAAAGGAAAGTGTCCCAATTACAAAATTGGCCATGATAATAAATGCATAGACGTAAACGGCAAGAGAATAAAACGCGGCGGATTGCTTTTTTGACTTTTGCTCCGCCAGGCGATAAATTGAAATGAAACGCTCAAAATTAAAATAGCGTGAAATTTTGGTTTGGATGAGAAATGGATGTTGAATTACAGAAATGCCATCGTTTCAATGGGAGATGAGCTGGACCAGATTAGAGGGAAGCTCAAAAACATAATTGCGTAAACAGCGATGACTTTATTAATTAATTAATGACAATCAGAAGCCTTAATACCCGCCTGAGAAACCACGGGCATGATTGACACGTGTCCACTCCGAGCACTGACCGCTGCTTCTTCTTCAGTGGCTGTGAGTATGAGTGTCACGTGACTCTGGAGAAGGGAAGAGAAGAGAATTCAGTGACATTAACAACTCCACCAAATCAGTTCTTTGTATTTAGTACCATTAACATTACTATTTCGTACGCTATTTGTATTTAGTTCTTTCAACTAATCAGTCTAATCTATATCCTTCTGTCGAAAAGAATTGTCCACAAAAATATAAATTTCGATGCTATCACCCACTTGCGTCTAACTTTTTCAATTACTTCGAAGCAAATTACCCTATATAGTGGCATGCTTTCAAAAAAAAAAAAAAAATAGAAGTGGAAGGGCATGTAAAATTCGATGGAGCAATGCTAGTTTTGAGCGAATAAGCTGCTCACATGTTAACTTATTCTTTATCTAATTGCATGAAGTGGAATACTGTCTTTTCATTTTTTATGGAATGTGTTTTAGAATTTGACAATATTAATAAATAGAGATCTTTTATTGTTAAAAAAAAAAATAATGGATGGAGCAATGCTAGTTTTGAGTTGTAATGTAGGAAGTTGGCGGTTACCTTTTAGAGAAAGAGAAAACCCTAAAAAACATACATTTATATAAGGTGGAGCCAATCAAGAAAAGAAAGTTAGTCTACTCTTATTATTATTATTAAACAAAGTTAAAGAAGTCTTAAAGAGTTGAAGTGGTTGAGAAATAAAGTGCGCAACTTAAGGTGCGTAATAAGGTTAGTTTGGGAAAGTAATTGGTCCCAAAGACATCTCTAAAACAAGGGCCAATTGAGTGGAGTGTGGGGGTTCCCTTAATAAGTAGGGCATCATGGGGGCCTTATTTTTAGGCCATATTTTTAGATATATGCATCCATGTCCATTTCAAAAGTTATATGAAAGTCATAGACATTAATGTGTCGCATAATAACATCTAATTATGTAACCCACTTGTTTACTAATACATCATTATCCAACCTTATTTGTATGGTACAAAATATCCTTCTCCTCCAACTTGCCGTTTTAGACATCCAAGCTCTTTATTGTTTTACGTCTTTACCCTATACTTTTTGGGCCCACTAAATCATTCTTAATCATATTCTCTTCATGTATTGTAGACCTCTAATTAGAGTATTTACTATTTGTATGTGTAGTAAGTCTCACTCCTACACTCCTTGTATTTAATTAAGTTGATTTACTTCTAAGTAATTTAAAAATAAGTTCATATTCCAAAATTATTTTCGTAAGATAAAAACAAATAAAGATAATACTTCTATCAAAAAGTTATATTCAAATATTTAAAGTAACGAAAAATTAAATTCAAATCATCTTTTATTTCAAATTTTAAAGATACAAAAGTTATATTCTAAAATCTAGATGAAGAATTTTTTTTTTTCAAGTACATGATGGTGACTAGGCATAATTCATGTCAATTTCATAAACAAAAGCTTCACTATAGAAAATATAAATACCACAAGTTTTGTTAATAATTTTTGGAAATATCATAAGAGTATAGGTTTTAGTTGATTACTTGCTTTTAATTTGTCATACTCGTAATCTGGCATATGAACAAGCAGAAAGAGAGACTGATAGATGTTTCGGTCTTGCCGTCCAGCCAGCAACAGAGATTGATTAAACAAACTTAAACCAAATTAATTAATAATTAGTACTTAATATGACAAACCACTAATGGTTAAACTTATGAACAACTAATCCAAAATGGAAAATTGTAAATGAAGCAGATGACGTACGTCAAAGCCTAAACAACTGTTAATGCCATAAAGTATATGGCAAATATTATCCACCAAACCCAAGTACATAAACACTACCCTTTTTGCCTTGCAAGAAAGCACACTTTTTTTGGGCAAGAAAACAAAAGAAAGAAGAATAGCGGAGACCAAGATCTCATATTTTGGGCCCTTTGAGGCCCTATTTAACATGATAGATGTTGGTATTGGGGTCAAGCAAGAAAGGATGGAAGGAAGCATGAAGTCATGGCCAATGTGAATGAAAGGGAACATTACAACATAACATTACACATGTGGGTGCTATATTTTATGCAGCGTATAATGAACATGTTGGCAACTAGGGCTGCAAATGAGGCAAACTGCTTGTGAGTGGCTCGGTACTCGGCTCGTTAAATGCTCGTTCGAGTTCGTCAGCTAAACGATCCGAGTTCGAGCTCAATAATCAAGCTCGTCAAATAAATGAGTTGAGCTCGAGTAGGTCAGTATTCGGCTCGGCTTAGCTCAATAATCAAGCTTGTCAAGTAATGGATTTTTGGTTCAGATTGAAATTTATTTGGACTTAACAACCAGGTTTTGCTTTTCTTAGCTTCAAGGTTTTTTGGTTCATTGCTTCATTGTGTACATTGATTAGAAACAGTTATAGGTTATGATGCCTGAGACTTAAATTGTTTGCTATTGACATTTATGAGATCCAAAAGGAAGATATTGTAAATTTTTTGTATTTTTATTTTTAATTTTGTGATAAATGTTTTGAGTGGAGAAATGGTGTTTGAGTTGTGTTTGGATATCTTGGCTTTCGGTTAGGGTAGAAAGGTTGATGATGGTAATAGTTTGGATTTATGCAAGGGTGTCTAGTTTAATTAATTTAAGGTTCCTCTTTTGCTGCTTTTGTTTTTCTGGTTTGCTTGGTCTAAACGAGTTTTCGAACTTGAGCTCATGAGCCAAGCTTAAGCGGCTCAAAAATTATTGAACTCATAAACCAAGCCAAGCTCAAATTCGAGCTCATTAAATAAACGAGCCGAGTAGAGCTCAAGTAGGTCAGTGGGCTCGCTTGCAGTATAGTGCCAAGGAGCTATAGCTACACTCCAACATTTTAGGATACAAGGCCCATTTGGTGGCATTAAAGAACATGGTGACGTTTCCAAAATTCAAGTATGTAATAGGAACTGAAAACAAATTTGAATGTTTTAGACTTGCGAATCAGCACGCTAAACAATAGCGTACAAAACATGTGAAAAACATTCTGGTGGCAAGTATACATGCGATTTGATAAAAAGTACATAGCTCGAATCCTCCAACAACCCCTCAATTCAAAAGAAAAAGAAGAGAGTACTAGATGTGGCACACCTGGAAACAAGTGCCAAGGGTATTCAAGATAGTTCAGTTACAGACTTCAGTTCCATAGCATCAAGAAGCTCATTTAACATCAGGAAAATAAGAAAACAAATAGATTCATTGATAAATAATTAGATAAATTAGAAGCCAGAGTTTTACTATTCTCTACTTCAGCTGAACATCTTTCGTATAATTTAATTATTCAGAGGTGATGTACTTTCCTCTGCATCTCACAACTTAAAACAAAAATAACCAAAAAGAATAAAAAGAAGAAGACCCTATAGATGCTGAATTGCGGATAGTTTATCGCTATTGAATTGAATCATTATATGGAGGTGGAAAAAAAAAATAATGTGAACATTACTTAATGCTACAAAATGAAGTTGTTTACTGCATCACTGGCCAAGACAAACTTCTTACTCTGTTGGGAGCTCTTGGCAATATAGAGAGATCGTAGAAAGGCGATACTTTGTTTGTCCTACTCTGCATCTCTAAGGCTTTCGCTTGTTAGCCACAACTTCTTTTGCACAATGAACACAACTTCATCTCCATCCTGGTCTGATTCTGAACTGGAGTCAGCTGTTGCAACTGTTTCCCAGTGTAAAGCCACCAAATATTTCTTTACAAATTCCACCACAGCTGGCCTGTCACGAATGATTATAAAACCACTAGGTCTGAGCAAGCGATCCATCTCTATAAGCAAATCTTCAACACTACAGCCTTTCTTCTCAATGTCAGAAAAGACGGACCAAGCATGGAGCAAATCATAAGTTCGGGGGTATGTTGAATAGGCTTCACACCTATTGAAGTATAAAAACCCACATCAGCTTTAATTACAAAGATCCCAAAACTCAAAGGAAAATAATTGGAAATATGAAAGCAATCATCAAACAACAGAACATATCGAAATTCATAAAGCTAGGCTAGTCTCTTAAAGAGGTTTGGTACAAAAAAAACAGTTGAAATAAGTTCTCTGATAGACATCATTCCAAATGTAGATGAGTATTTTTCAGTCAAAACTTAGAAGAATTTGAAGATTTAAAGCTTTTAGGCTCAGCTATAAAAGCTTAAATAGAATTAATATGTCCAAGGCATCAGAAAAATCTGGGAAAAGCAGAACACAGTGACATCTGAGAGAACGAAAGAAAGATGACTTCAAATGAATTTAAGTAGACCTCGTACCAGTTATGTACAGAACCAATCAGACCTCTGTCATATATCACTTTCAGGGTGTTTGGTCCATCTTCAGGGACCACATTCATTACCCAAACATCCTTGCTTTTAAGGGCTGCTGCAAATGAACCTAAATTTGCTTTCATGTCCATCAAGTTCCTCACTGTATCTGATTGAATCTTTGGACTCAAGAGATTCCAATAATTCTCCACTCTGTGTCTCCAGAGTTCCTGCACCACATAATCAATACCCAAGCCTTAGGTTCTTATCTGTAAGTCAAATGGGAAATTAATTCTGCGTAACCACAGCCAACCAGCAGCAGAGAAAAGAAAAACCTAAGACACATTTCTTAGTAAGATCCAATTATTACCGTGTCTTTCTCAAACATGTCACTGGAATAGCCAAAATCAGAGAGTCGTGGAGGTGCAGAAGTCAATCTAGCAGGCCAAGGAGCCAAACCACTCCCCTTAACTCTCTGGTCATCTGATAGCAAAATAAATTTGTACATTTAGAGAATGGTTTCAAACAAAATATATGCAACTAAAAGTCGAAAGTATGGTCAAAAGATTAAAGTTACTACAATTAGATAATGATTTCAAGCTAGAAATACAGATCCATAGAAGAAGAGGAAAAAAAACTCATAATAAATTACAAATGGTTATGCATATTTTGCCAAAAAGGAGAGAATAAATCCAAGGACAACTTTGAAAATTTCAAATGACAACACACAAAACAAATCAATCATTGAGTAGTATGATAATATGATGATTTAGCAGGAATATCATATCAATTATTGTGATTAAATTGATGAAACAAGACATAAAAGCCTAGAACACTTCATCTCTCTCAACTTAACCATCAAATTTTTGTAGTCCCAATGCATTTCTTTCATGCTATAATTACGAAGTCAAACCAAAGGCACGAGGAAACACAAGCATTCCTCATTCCAGTCATTTATGAAATTATCAATTATTTTTTCATGCATACTGAAAAAAAAAGGTTTAATTGTTAATAAAATATAATCTAATATATTTTACCATTATTAAACGGGCGAAAAAAAAAGGAGAAATCTAGCTCGGAAAAAAAAAATAGAGATCAGTAATAGAAAATATGCATAAAAGAGAACTCACGCTCAGTGTAAGGTGTGATGCACGCTTCCATTGGCACACCCCAAACTGCATCCGGATCATCATCAGATCGACAGAGAGGTGGTTGTGTACCAGGTTCTCTTTCCAAGTAACAGTCATTTGTTAGAGGTTTTTGCCAAATAACAGTTTGGTTCCTTTTTGCAGCTATTCTCCAACACATCCGTCCCACAAGGGCACTCATTTCTCTCCAAATTCTGAGATCTTCTTCATCCTGTGCATAAGCTTCAGGAGAAGAATATGCAAAATAGCCTCCTGGTCTGAGTAGCCGGTCCAGTTCAAGAAGAAGAATACCATCTCTTTGGAGCCAATCTATTCTACAACGTGAACAGTGAGCAAGCTCAAAAGATCTGCTAGGGTAAGGCAGTCTTTTGGTCCCCAAAACACCGAGATATGCAGGAATTCCTCTTTCCAGGGCAAACTGGATTTGATTTTGATGCACGTCATTAGGTGCCAAAGACATTGCAATTATATCAGATGATAGAAGATAAGCACCGAAACTAGCAACACCACATCCAACATCCAGAACCGTTCTGACCCTTCCTTCATTGTTTAAATTATTTTTTGAAAAGTTCAGCATCTGCCAATCAGACCAGCAACAGAATGTTAGCTCCAAGCCATTTAGCACAAGAAAACACCCAAAAATCCCAAAATAGGAATAACAGGAAACAAATAATAATAGTAAAGAGATAAAACATATTCATCAACCAATGATTAGCAAAGGCTTTCAAATAACTAATCAGGATCATTCATTTCACTCCAGCACAAGTTAGCAAGAATCAAGAGTCTTACATTCGCAATAGAAGCAATATACTTATCAGCTCCATAGTGAAAATGTGTGCCTCCCCCAGGAAATACAATCTTTTCACCTTTTACAACCATCCAGTTCTGATCAGATTTCTCATGTGCAAGGTGAGTATGAGGAATGTTTGCTTTCCACACTTCATCTCTGCTCTTTGGCCATTTAATTGGGATCTGCATTTTCAATGAGAATATAGCAATCAAATGGCTGATGTTATAACAAATTTGAAATTGGGTTGACAATTACAATCAGAAAAATTCCAACAGTCTTGTAATTAATTAAGGTATAGCTCGTATTCACCTTGTACCCTGGTGGAGGAGGAATCAAGCAATTATACCGTCTTTCTGGAGGAGGGCAATGTCGTTCATAATGCTCCATCAAAGAGAGGTCCAACTTGAGTCTCATTTGATATATAAGATTCCTGTCTAAGCAGGGAATGAGTTCTGAATACCGATCATCACAAACCTTCAAAAATAGGATCACAAAAACAAATCATCATATGATTAGAAAGACAAGGATAACAAGGAAGACATGTATGAACCTAGGGGAAAAGCAATACCAAATGCAGAAGAATTAGTTAGCAATAAAGAGACTTACCGGGAAACTCTTTGCAACAACATCATCCTCTCCATCTTCCTGCCCAAATTTGGTTGAATCATCTTGCTTACCATCAGCCTCCTCATCGCCACCCAAATAAGATGACCCAAGTCTTCTCAAGGATTTGCTTCCATATTCTAGAGCTGCTGCACCACGGCTTGATGAGCCAAAAATGGATCCATAGTAAAAATATATGAATCCTAGAAAGATTGCCACTACACAAACAGTTGTTATCAACCGCTTCTTCTGATTTGCATCAGATCTTCCCCTCATTGTGTACCTAGCTTAAAAATATTCAGATAGATTTTTCTACTCCTACTTAGGCAAAAAAAGGTCGTAATGCAGATCTCATCCCAGTATATATATCTAACATCAATTTCACCTTTCAAAAGAAGCTTCTTTATTTGATACCTCAAACCTTATGACTATAATATGGAAGAAAAGTTATTCAACACTGATTTCCTTTGGAATTCGAAGTGATCAAACTGTTAAAAGAAGACAGAAAAAGGGACCATCAGTAAGCACAAAATCACTGGATTTGATTAAGGTGATAGACATCAATAGATCCAATAACTTGCAAACTTTTGAAATGAATCTCGAGATAAAACATCACCTACTTAAACATAATTTAAAAAAAAAAATAAGAAAGAATAACTATGCTTTCCTACCAATAAACCCACTAAAGCAATTTTGAAATCTAACCAACCCAATTCTAGTTTGACTAGTAAAGTTTTTTTCGTTGGGAAAGAATTAAAACCAGCAACAAGAATACTAAAAGTCTACAACGAATAATTAGAGATGCCAAATGTCAAACTTTAGGCAACAAAACACCCATTTACTACCAATGGCTGGAAAACATAACAGTGATAAAAAAAAAAATTAAAAAAGCAATACTTGATTAGCTAGTTGATTTAGATCCATGTCCTAGTCAGAAACCGTAGTCTATAAGTTAGTATACTTTTAGGGTGTTGCTGAATACAAAAGCAATATTATAATTAGAAAGATTGTATATAAGGATCTGCATTGTTTCCATCAAACCCAATAACCAAACGAAAAGAGAATTACTGATCCAATAAAAAGGCAAACATTCGAATCCAAAAGCAACATTCAGCTATAAAATTGTATCACTATACGAAATGATATGCTATATGAACTGAAGCAAAAACTAACCAACAAAATGACAGCTGAGTAAGCAACTTAAATAGACCAAACGTAGCAGATCTGAAACAAAGTTGCTATTTTCCATTGAGAAGTAATATAATTGACAACAAAACCAAATTGACACCTCCTATTCAGATAAGAACCCGAGAAATATCAACGAAGTCAATCAAAACCCATACGGATAGTAATCAGATCCAGCATAAACAACATCATTTGAGCAAATCCCACAAATATAGCAAAAACAGAGGAAGAAAGCTTACAGGATTGTATACTTAGATTGTCCAAGGAAATGGGCGAGTTCCAAGATTTAGAGGAGGAATAGATCTGATTAAGATGGTCTGTTCTATAAAGAGACAGAGAAGCGAGAGGAAGAAGAAAGAAGCAGTGAGAGAGAGAATTGATGAATGGCGATTAGATCTTAGAGTTCGATATGGTTTTTCTATTTCTGGAGAGAGAAAGAGTGTTTGTGTGTAAGCTGTTAACTTAACAGAGCAACATCCAGGCCGTTAAGGAATAATAA
This sequence comes from Croton laevigatus, assembly GCA_949640765.1. Taxonomy (NCBI): domain Eukaryota; kingdom Viridiplantae; phylum Streptophyta; class Magnoliopsida; order Malpighiales; family Euphorbiaceae; genus Croton; species Croton laevigatus. The sequence continues at coordinate 2,147 of CATIWJ010162844.1, read as the reverse complement.
TATACGTTAATTTTCTTTAATTAAAAAAGCACAATTATACTATATATAAAATAAAAACAAAAATAATAAATTGACTTTTTTTTGGGTTCATGATGGTATGTAACTGGAGAAAATAATTTACACTATAAATACCAAAGTGTCGGTGATAATCAATTTTTCTATTGGTTCATTTATTTTCTTGTTATGATTAGTCCTTTTAATACATATATATATATATTCACAATTTTTAATTTGCCATCAATTCTGTCGGTTACGCGTTAAATAAGGGTTTTACTTAGCATATAGTTTTTTTTTTCCGTTTATTTAAAATAATTTTTTTTAAGAACAGTTCCATTAATTAATTGCGGATGGCTAGCGCAATATTTGCTATTACCAGGTTAACATAATTATAAAAACATTATATAAATTATTAAATAGATAATTCTCTCTTGATTTTTTTTAAAATAGAAATGGATGATATATATAAACTTTAAAATAAAGCTGCAAAATACTTGATAAATGGGAAAAATGTATTTGTGATCTCTTGGCTTGGCCCATCCACTGGGCACAATCTTCTTAGCAAGATCCTCAAATTCACCTTCTCAACTTAGCCTCCTGGAATCAATCTCACAATGACAATGCAATGCATTACCATCGCCAAATTTAACTTCATTCTACAATACAAAAAATTGTTCATAAGTTTCCAGTGATGAGTGTGGGATTTCAAGTCGGAGCATGCACTCTTATGAACAATCCAACCCATTTCGGCGTTGGAGGTAGTTGTAACGGAAAGAGTCCGACAAAAACAACAAGTTTGATCTTTCACAAATTACAGTAATTCATTTGATTCAAATAAATATGTAGTTAATTAGAATAATAATGATGAAATGCAAACAAAGAGATTTGTAGTCCTAAATAGAAAATAAACCCAAAATGTTTACAGAATCATTATGGTTCAAAGAGAAAGATAAAATAAAAATCACCGGGAAAACAACTGATATCATCTACCATTCGTATTTTTGTCTGATCAATTGATGAGTGATAATATAAGAGATTTATGTGTTGATTAGAAATATATTGCAGGGAGGAAACTGTTATAGAAAGAAGGATATAGGAAGGAGACTAGACTACAAGAGAGAGGAAGGGCCTTTGTTAATTGATGCCAAGGGCAAAAATATCAATGAACTATATTGATAGATTTATTACTCTAGTAAGAGCCCTACCCTCAATTACTCTCTTTCTCATTACTAGCGTTTTTAACATGCGATATACATGTCCACTCATTTATTATTTTATATTGAAATAATTTTATGTAACTCCTCTAGCTCTCACAGAAAAAGGAATAACTCTTCTAGCTCCCCCTGCTTCATCAGGCAGGACGCTTCTATCTTCTTATGTAGCTCCCCCTTCTTGACACCATCATCCTCTAGTGGAAGGGTCTGAGCTCCCCGTTAGTCAATACCTTCTCTCTGTCTCTGAACACCTTAGAGAAAGGTATCTCATCCTTATTCGTAAATCTTGAACAAGGGAAAACCACATGGAGGCTATCGCAGTTCCGTATATCTCCTTCTTTTCGATCACCACGAAAAGATAAACTCTTGTCAAATCATCTTGCACCGCCGCTTTCAACCAACGGGACACGCCTCCTGACCTTCACTATATCAGAAAGACTTTCGATACAAGGCACCCGTCAAATATTCATCTTTCACCTATTGTTATAGTGAAAGGAAAATCACCTTCCTCTGAATCACCATACCAGAGGGAATAACCATTCATGTGGAGGTAATATTCCATCTCCACGCATCTCCTTCTTCGGAATCACCATACCAGAGGGAATAACTCTTCATGTGGAACTCATCTCCACGTATCTCCTTCCTCGGAATCACCATTCCAGAGGGAATAACTCTTCATGTGGAACTCATCTTCACGTATCTCCTTCCTCGGAATCACCATTCCAAAATGAATAACCATCATCTTGATCCGTGTCTCCATTGACAGTCTTTGGATCGTAATCTTCCATTCTTGGCTTCCACATATTTTAATTAGTGGGCATAAGAGGGATCACCGTATCCGCGCTTGAAAACTCCATAAAAATGCCTCAATTTGCTTATACCAGATTATGCAAGCAGAATTAGGCAAAACCCAGTGGTGTGATCAAATTTCACTTC
>CATIWJ010162805.1:0-30690 GCA_949640765.1 Croton laevigatus | reverse complement strand
GAAGTCTTTTGTTTCTGCTTTTTGTCATTTATGTAATTCTCTTGTTTATTCTACAAATTCAATACAAATTCTTCATTTCTTCAATCTTTGTAAGTGAGTGTGCATGGAGGGCATTATGGGTATTTTTTTTTTCTAGTTTAGTTTGTGCTAAACACAGTTTGTGCTATTTTGTTAAAATGAAACATCCATTTATGTTATATATTAAAATTTCCCTTCTTTTTCTTCGATTATCCCACGAGGTATTTAAGCATGTATCTGTTTTACGGTCCATATTTAGCTTGACTAATCCCCATGCACTTTTAGAAAAAGACAATCTCCCAAAGAGTATTTTTACCCAGGATCGAATCTAGCATCTACGGCTAAAGGACCAACTTGCTCACCGTTATTTTCAATTATTTAAAAAAAAAAAAGATATTCTGATTTCCATTGATTGAAAATTTTCTGGGGTACAAAGCTTGAATAAATCAAGCAAAGGAAACAAGATTCATACATATTTTCCATACAACACTCAAATTTGTTCAAATCTAAACAATACATTAGAAAGAAAAAGCTTAAAACTTTATAATATTACTATATCTGAACTTTGTTCTTCAGATATTCTTGAAATCTACTATAAATAGCAAGCCAAGAGATGAGAGATATGCTCATTTACCAAGCACTTGCAATGCTAACCCATTTACAAGATCTTTGAAGTTCCATTTGGAGACCACTTAGAGAGAAGCAAGAATATCGAAACATTTAAATCTCAAACAAACCAGATCTATAAATTAGATAGAGAGATTTTAAAAGACCCATATAAATTTGCTCAAAGAGAAACCTACCTCCAGGAAATCAAAATACCAAAGTAAAGATATATATCTAAAGAAAACAAACAAAGAAAGGAAGAAAATAAAGAGTGAAAATGACTATTACCGGACCGGCAGCGACCGGGCAAAAAATCAAAAGGAAAGATACAGATTGAGAGAGTACTAGAACGAGGAGAGAGAGAGAAATGCTAAAGTTGGCTGGTTATTTTCATCTGAGATTCTGATTCTCAATAATTTGCATATGCATATATTACTTTTGACATAATAAAGTTTCAAATATGGACATTTTCTCTCCTTTTACTATGATTTCCAGCTTGTTGGAAGTGTGATTGATTGGGAAAATTCAAGCAGGAAACTAGAAAATTCGTAGAGTAGAAACAAAAGAATAAGTTTTTTTTTTGGAAGTGCGTTTTTATTTTGTTGGAAATAGACAATACTTCATTTGGTCGGTACTCGCTAGACATGGTTTATAATAATGTCAGAAAACTAGGTCATTATACTTGTACTTAGAAAACGATTACACATTCTCTTAACTGTTTATTAATTTGTACACACTTGGCTTAATTTCTTTTTTATGAACTTCTGTATAGGTGCAATCTCACATATCCACTTACACACCCAAACGTGTTTAGGTAATAACAGAGCTAGTTTGATCAATGATAAAAAATCCGAGCATCTATATACTAAAAATAATTGTGATTAAAGGTCATTCATTTGATTTTTTGTAGTTATTATTTTTTCAAGCTAGTTCTTTTTAAGAGGACACAAAATTTAAATAACAAAAACTTATAAAGCATATACGATTAATACACTTGATGAGATTAATAAATTTCTTTTTTATTAACTTCTTTCCTATTTTATTTTTTTTTATAAATACTTTCTTTTTATTGAAACTAAACCACCATTTAAACGTTAAAAATTACGAGAGTTATCCTTTAATAAAATGTTATATATAAATAGCTAAAAATTATCTTCTTGAAAAATATGTTACCGAACACTATAAACAATATTTTTAGCGTTTTAACCAATCAAATACTATAATATACTTCAAAAATTGTTACAACCACTTAAAAGGCCAAACATATAGTTGAAGTTGTTTGTCTCAATTATAAAAAATGCAAAATTTAGTTCTTGTTTTTTATAATTATAGTTTAGTCTATGTATTTTTGTTCATTATATAATTTAGTTTTTGTATTTTCAATATTTTTTTTTAGTCATTGCCTTTTTCTCTATTTCACTTTTTGTCCTTTTCAAGGAATGAAAAAATATACTCTCTCCGTTTAATTTCTTTAGAAAAAATTTTTAAATTTAACATTCAATTTACATAGAGAAATTTTCACAAGTAGAAAGTAGTGATGAGTAAAATTATTATGATGTCTTTAATGAAATTTGATAACACTTTAACCATAACCACAAATTTGATAACTCTTTTATATGGATATGAAGGACAATTAATTAGGTTGTCTTAAAAAATAATTTTTTTTTTCTTTCTATATATAAATTGAATGGAGAAAGTAATATTTTAAAAAGTAAAGAACTAAACTATTGAATATTTTAAAATAGAGAAACTAAAAAAATTTAATATTTTTACAGCTAAACTACAATTGTTCACTGAATGAGTGATTTTTAATGGATAACAAATATTTATTAGTACTTCTGTTTATTATATGGATAATTTAGATGGACATATTTGTCTTTTCTTATCATTTTAATTTCACAAAATTAGAGAAAGACCAAAAATAAAATAGAAAAAAAAGACAGTGATTAAAAAAAATAATATTAAAGAGATAGGGACTAAATTGTATAATATGAAAAAATACAGGAACTAAATCATAATTATCCCCTCAAGTTTACCCAATTCCAAAGCCCCTGAGCTCCGACCTACCGTTTACGTTGTTCGACTTTATTTCAAGCAAACGCCGATTTACATGAGTTGTCGTTCGATAGAGAAACAAAACAAAGTAGGACGAAAGAAAACGTCTTGTCGTCGACTTTATCTCTTTACTTGTTTGAGTTTTTTCTACCAATCTCTACTTGTTTAAGTTCAAAAAGTTTTCCTGTTCCATAACCATGGTGGTTTTGGGTTCCTTGCATGGCATTTCCTCGCCATTTTCACTTCAGGGAACCACTTCTTCTTCTTCAAATTCTCAAGATTCTTCAAATAAAAGTACCATTCTTGCAAATAGAAGAGGGATAGCTTTTGGTTCAACTTTGATATTGGCTTCTCTACTCAATTTGCAAAATCTCAATCCGAAACCACTTTCTGCTATTGCTCTAGAAGATGAACTTCAAAAAGAAGAGGATAGAATTGTTAATCTTTTCCAGGTCCTACATTTTAATTTCCACCCTCAGCTTCAATTTGATTTACCTTTTGAGCTCCTTGCTTGATGTATTTTTTGATCGGTAAATTTTTGGCTTTAGGGTTTCATTTTATATGTAAATTACTTGCTTGTTTAAGTGACAAAATTCTATTTTTCCAAATGGTTGCAGCTAACATCACCATCAGTTGTTTTCATTAAGGACTTTGAATTAGCTAGAAGCCTTAATAGCTCGTCCTTTGATGCTGAGTTTACTGAGGATGAAAATGCAAAAGTTGAGGGGACAGGTTCAGGCTTCATTTGGGATAAATTTGGTCATATTGTAGGAATTTTCTTCTTTTCTTTCTTTATAAGTTTATAAATTTATGTTGTTGAATTATAAAGTATCACCATTTAGAAAATTTTAGCAGATAACTTCATCAATTCTGCTAATTGTTAAGACATTGATGTAGGTTCTCATTTCCAAGTGATGAATTTTGTTTTCACTGTACGTATTTCTTTCAGCTTCATTGATTCTATGCAATATTATTGAAATTTTGAATCCAATTTGTGACAGGTGACAAACTACCATGTTGTTGATAAATTGGCTACAGATAAGAACGGTTTACACCGTTGTAAGGTCTTGTCATTTGTAGTTATCTTATTTGTCTGATGATTATTGCAAAACATTCTTCGGATTGTTCAAAATGTGTCTCGTGAGTGTGGGTCGTTGTCTGAATAGCATTATGTTCTTGGTCTCATCTTTTTTAGGTGTTGCTATTTGATGCTGGAGGCAATAGCTTGTACAAGGAAGGGAAGATCATTGGTTTTGATCCAGCTTATGATCTGGCTGTTCTTAAGGTATCCATTTTGAACATATCATATCCTCAAATTCTATTGGATTTGTTCTTGATATATGGAGTATTGACCAGTGATTTGCGGAGAAACCCTGTAACTGTGCTTATTTACATTCAATCATGGCCTATAGATGTTTTTATGCATTTGAAAGTTCTTAAAACCTTTATCTTGCTGTTCCAAGTACTTCTGCATAAATTCTTGTGGTCATGCTGGATTTGCAATTTAGCGAGAGTTGGAAGATGCTTACTCTGAATTAATCTGCAGGTTGACATTGAAGGCCACGAACTGAAGCCTGCTGTTATTGGTACGTCTAAAGATTTACGTGTTGGTCAAAACTGCTTTGCCATTGGGAATCCTTACGGATATGAGAACACACTTACAACTGGGGTAATTCTTCAATAAATATGTTGAAGTTAAATTTCAAGGGATATTTTTTAGCTTGATGCTGTTGCTGGAATCAAATTAGAAACGTCAAATATAGTTTTTCCGATGAGAAGAGAATGTGATTGTTGGTTATTAGCGACATGTTGTATAATTGTTTGAGAGATACAGGTGATCAGTGGCCTAGGAAGGGAAATACCTTCACCAAATGGAAGAGCTATTCGAGGAGCTATTCAAACAGATGCAGCTATTAACGCAGGTAAACGCTAAAGAAGTTTTCTAGCCAACACAAATTGAAAAGTTATAATTATTTAACGATTGATATGTTTTCATTTTATTTCATTCTCTTTTTATGGTTTTTTTTTTTTTCCTGAATTCTTTATTAATCAAAATGATTGAAGGCTCAAAATTGAAACTATTGGTTGTTTAATATCTGAAACTGTTCTTTTTCATTCCAATATAAACCATCTATAATGTTAATGGTTTTAACATTAAATGAAGAAACTGAAATGTTTAATCAAATCTATGTGGTTCTTCTTAACTATATGATCAACTTTCTCTGAAACTTTATGCAGGAAATTCAGGTGGGCCGTTGATTGATTCATACGGACATGTTATCGGAGTCAACACAGCAACGTTCACTAGAAAGGGTGAGGGGAGATGCTTTTCATTTCATTTATTTCTTTGTTCTTATCTTTGTTCAGATTTGGTAATTGTCATTAAAAGAAAATACTGGAAGGTAACCGGTTTAGTTCGAATTGCTAAGAAATGAGAATGCTTTCTATTTTTTTATTCCACTAATGTTCATTGCAGGAACAGGAACATCCTCTGGTGTGAATTTTGCTATACCTATCGATACAGTTTTGCGGACGGTACCTTACCTTATTGTTTATGGAACTCCTTACAGCAACAGATTTTGATCATTTTATGACCTTCATTACAGACGTCGGCAATTATCTGTTACTTCTTCTGGCAATAGATTAGAAATAGTTAGATGTCAATTGTCAATTACATTTGTATTCTACATATGTAGGTTTGAATTCGGTATTTCTTTATACTATGCACAGATTCAGATTCCTATTTTTTGTAAGGGGCAAAAACAAATCTGAAATGTACTATATTAGCTTGAAACAATGAAACATTACCCAAATGGCTAATTTTGCAGTAACATGTCTTGATTCTTTTTTGAAAATATAAATCACACTTCATAAATTGACTTCTATTAAGCGTGGAAAGCTTTACATTTGTATCATTCTATAATTTGAATCCGTAACTCAAAGAGCAGCTGAATTGACTTGCCAACAATTGGCCATTGTTATTGAGTACAACTTTAAACATTAAAACTGAAAAAGGATTTCAATAACAGTAGTAGACAACTTTAAATATATATACAACAGAGCTAAGAATTTTATTCCGGACTCTTCATTTTATGAAAATCTACAGAACCCGTGTACAGTAAATAAGAGAAAATCAATACAGAATTGATGCACATAGAAGTAACAAATCTGAAAATATAAATACAGGAGCAGTTTCTCTATCCTGCTTATGATGTTATTTATCCCCTAATCCAACGAGAAAGTTCCGCCACAATATCTGAAAATAACAATGGCATAACAGAATTTTCTAACATTCAGAAACTGGTAAACTTAGTAAGCATGCTAATAGTAGTAGTGTAAAGAAATGATGTACCTGTCGCTGAACTTCTCAACGGCATCAGAGGCGTAAAGAAGTGTCTCGTTGGCTTTTTCTAGAACCATATAAAGCTCCTTCCCTCTTGTAGTTCGAGCAATAACCCAAGCATTGTTCTTTGCTCTTATGCATATTTCCAAATCTTTCTCTTGATCAGCACTATCATGTTTCACTCTACTCTTTTCCAAATCTACTTCTTCTCTTAGATTATTCATGGCAAGTAAAGATTCCTGCAATATATGACAAAATGAACTCATAAATAGACCAACAACAGGATCAGTAATCAAGCAAGTAGATGAAGATGTATCTTTCCAAGTCAAGAGTCACATGATATAAATGATAACTGATTTATCTGAGCTTCCCATCCTTGTATTGTTCACAGTTTGGGGCTGTATTTGTGCTTTGAATTCAAAATAATAAAGCAAACTTTCATTTTTTTTTTTTGCTTTATTATGGGAAGAACGGTTACATTATCAAATCCAGTTGTTGGACAAGAAAGATGTCTGCATTGACAAAGTTTGAATGGCACTTTACCTTTGTAAGTGTTGTAACTTTCACAGGTGGAGAAGCCCTAGATACATTTCGATCATCATCGACTAGTAGGTAACGATATCCGCTGACATGATATGCATTCTCACCACCCCATCCTTTTGATAGTTTCTCTTCAACTTTCAACATCTTAAATGAAGCCTAGTTCATTAGCAAACAAGAAAATAAGTAACCAGAATAAAATGAATGTATGTCCAATATTCAATTTTCAAGAAGATGCTAGAATAAGAGAATAAAACAGACTTTCTATGTAGCTTGATCACTTTTCAGCATTTAAACAAACTTTCAGTATGAGGTAATAATGTAATGTGAGGTAAATGATGCATCAGACTTTCAGTACAAACATTGATTAAGCAGAATCAATGAGCTATCCTTGTCAAATTTCAAAACCACATTTTTTTTAATTTATGCACAAATCTTTGTGCATGCAAAAAAAATGAGAGGAGACTGGTAGAATCTAATTATTACTAGTTGAAATGAGAAATGAAAAAATAAAATAAATAAAGAGCCCCACAGACACTAACTATAAATAATGTAACTTTAACTTTCAGTAGGAGGTAATAATGAGAGGAGATTGGTGGAATCTAACTTTCAGTAGGAGGTAATAATGTAGAAAGCTATGAGGAAAGAATGACATTAACTAGAAAAAAAAGGATCTTGAAATTGATAGTCTGTTCCTAATATGAAAATAAATAGATCCCCACAGACACTGTAATACAATAAAGGATTATGAAGGCTCCAAAGGGAAAGATAGTATAAGACCTGTAATATATGAGGTTCATCTAGCTAAGCCAAAATTTTAGTATAGTGCTCTGCTTACAAATAATAACAATGATTACAACAAATGTAGAAATTCTGGCAAAATGACAACATTAATGGCATAGATAACATATAGAAAAATAAGATAAATAGTAATTCAATATTAGCCACCAAGGTTAGGAATTTTACATTTTCAAGAACTTGCTGCTTCACCAGGGAAACGCCTTGCTCCCCATTAATAATGGAGGATAAAGGAATTAGGAGAATCAAGGTTAGGCCTTTATACTGATAAGCACAGAGATACATCTGTTCCTCTGTATGCTGAAGCCAAATTGTTGGGGTGGCTGGGCTTGAGCTACCAATATCTGTTCCCCAAATATTAGTGACAAGAAAACCATCCTTCTCTCTAGCCCACCTGCCAGGCTGTAATGGTCTTTTGACGCGGTAACCATCATCTTGGACAGGAGGGTTACCATGTGGGTGATAAAAATGTTCTGAAATAGATGATGAGTGGACTGTGGGAGACCCTGCAGCAACTCGAGATGCAGAATTTCCCTTGCGTAAATATGACCAAGAACTTACTCCAGAGGACAAAGCATGAGGAGTCAACCTTAGAATTGCATATGTGAATATATTTATGGTGTCATCCTGAGAAAGAAATGTAATAAAAGTTAGAATTCCTCTGGCAACATATTACCAGAACGAACTTACAAAAAAGGTCATATAAAAACTTCAAAGTTCAAATTCAATTTTAAAATGAGCACCTTCAAATTACGATAAGTAGAAATCCATCAAAATTAAAAGTTGTTTAGAGACAAACATACAGGAGAAACTGTTGTTGAAACAAGCAGGTCCTGGAACAAAATCAGCGAATAGCATGGCATGGTCCCAGCACAAGATTCTACTACCCTGACAAGTGACTGCAAAAGAAACATGTAATAGTTAACATTAAACACTGCCTCTACTTACAGGCCAACAATTATCACTATTCTGTTAAGTGTTTACATCCAATTACTTTGCTCTACAGTAATTATAATATTTGTGTTAATTACATTGATGTTCATCGAAGTTTGCACTTAGTTTTCTAAAGGTTACAGAACTTCAACTTGTTATTCTTAGTTGCTAAATTTCTATTCTTGTACCAATGAGCTCAGTCACCCATGGAATCAGGGACAGTAACTACTAGTATAGAATTGAAAATAATAGTATATTTTATCAAAAAAAAAGATCTTATTTTCTCTTGGTAAACTGATATGGGACATCCTCATTAATTGAGTAAAAAAATTTTCATTTTCAACTCCACCATTGACTTTTGTATCTACTTTTCCTCTTCCTCATAGTCCATAATCAACATTTAGCGACTAAAAAATGACAAGCTGAATTCATGCGACCCTAGGTGTAAAAGTATTGTGAGCAATGGTGTAATTCATCTTATTCCATCTATTTTCCTAAATAGCTTATTCTGGAAAATTTTCGAATGGCGTTGAAATGTATATGATCTCTAAACATTTTATAGAGGCAGACCTGAACTTCAATTGCAGCTTCCCTCCCAACAGTCAACATCTGTACAGTTCCACGCTCTGTCAAACAGTCACGAAATGATGGTAGCTGGAGTTTCTTCGCAGCGAAAAAATCTGTCCCAAAGATAAAAGTTACATGTAAGGTACTACAAGATACAGCAACTTCAGCTATACTTTTGGTGGTTCAAATCCAACGGACGTGATTCGAGACAGCAACTTCAGCATTACCCCAGCAGCAGTGTTCCAATTCAGACCACATTTGATACGCTGACAATTAGTGACTTACAATGAAAAATTTTGAATCAAAGACAGAAACTTTAATAATATAGTCATCCCATTTGGGCAAAACGATTGCAAGCAATTTATCTTACCACTTAGATAATCCATTACGAAGGGGTACAGATGAGATCGAACTAGTCCTCCACTAGGCTCTCTCTCAAGCATTGCTCTTATAGACCCATTAAACATCATGAAAAGAGAGTGAACTTCCTTGAGAACCTTTCTTAATGCATCAATCCGCCATATAACTTCTAGCCCCTTGCTTTTCTCCACTACCTGCAGCAAAGAACAATCAGCAACTAAAAGTCAGCAAAAATCACGAAACTACAGCAACAACCAAAAAAGAAAGAATCATTCATTAGAACTGTGACAATAATGGGCAAAAAAAACCCACTTATGAGAACAAGGAGTTTGATCAAACCCGAGTTGATTTAAAAAGGAAGTAATACCGTACCATCACCATCCAGATATCAGGCTCTGCCTCATAAAAAACATGAGAATGCCTTTCTGCTTCTATCACCTCACAAGCTGCTTCCGGAGAGAAAATTCTGCAAATAATTTATGCAATACCTTAAACTAAATTAGGCGAACTCAGAATAGCTAAGACGGATTCCAGATATCAATCAAAATGGGAACGAACCTTGTAAAGGTGATGAGTCCTTCGCTGAGGCCTATGACAGAAAGTTGGGTAGAGAAGGGCAAATCAGCTGGAAAGAAGAAGAGGATCTTGTCCAGCTCTTGCCCTTCAAGCTGACCTCTTCTCAAATCAAATATGCAGATTTGCATGCCTTCACTGACAGTGTTAGCAGATGCTAAACCCATATTTGGAATGTTAGGTTGCCTGCTAGGCAATTTCAAGATTCTAATGGCTAAAATGGCAATCTCCTTACTTTCCAAATTAATTCGCTGGATGGAGAACTGAAAGAAAGGCGAGAGCAAGGTTATCAAACTCACAAGTTTAACTAGAATTGGATGAGCAAACATCCCTAACATATATATAAAAAAAATAAAGAAAATACAAAATTCTCTTAGAACTTACATAACATCACAGTTAGTACCTGATGTAAATAAAAATGATAAGAAAGGGGAAATGAAAAAGTGAAACATCAAGTCAACCCATAATGTTATTGGTACTTGGTGCTTGGTACAAGAAGTGAAGAGTATTAAATTACAGTTTGGTTCAAAATTTTGACTTTAGGCCAGTTCCTAGCGAGAAAGAATTATCATTAAAATGAGGGTACATAAAGAATTGACAAAGATCATATTCTTCTCTTAATTAATATACTACTAAAAATGAAGCCTTGACAGGAAGTTATTAATGTAAAACTCATGGTCACCACACTCATTGGAATTTAGCAAAAGCTTCATAGTATGCAAGCATGTGAATGGAGTCACTGCCATGATAGCGTTGATAATGCACCAAAATCCAAGTCCATAACAATCATTGAAATACATCAATCATAAGGAGCAGACAACTTTCCCCTCTTTATCGATATGATTTCATTTTCGGTTTTTTTTTCCTTCAAAATTTTCTTTAAGAAATTGTGTTAATAAAAACAAAATCTACATTCGCCCATATTTAATTTCAATTCAAACAGCAATATATCAAGTTATTGACCATTTAGGCATGCATGAGGCTCGACAGAACTTACCTGAAATTGAAGAAGAAGAAGAAGAAGAATTGAAGAAGAGAAAGGAGGTGACAGCCTGCTCGACAACAGTCAGGTAGAACCTCAAACGTCAGCTTCGCCGGACACAGCTGAGTCGCAGATGGTCACAGACTCACAGTTCGATCATCTCCGTCGCAGCTCGCTAGGGAAAACAAATCGACTTGACATGGCTAGGGGTAGAGAACAATGCAAAACCACTCTATTTGTTAAACGGCATCCATAAACGACGTAGTATTTCAGTATATGAACACTGGAGTGGACTCGAATAGATACGCTCTTCCCTTTTTTTCACTTTTCACCATGAACTCTTATCATTTTTAGGATAGCACCCTAAAAATGAACATTGTCACTAAATCACCCTTAATTTATCAAGCTCTAACCAATCACAAATTCAGACAGTAAATTAGATTCAATTAAAAGAATTCATAAACATTTTAAAGCATGTTGTAAATATTTGATGATTAAGCATTAAATGGTGGTTTGACCATTTGAGCCACATAAAAGAAAATCAGATTGTCCCCACCTCCATTGCGGTCTTCAACACAGTTACCATCGATTCTAAACAAACGTCACCAGTAATATTGCATAAAACGTAAAAACATATTCAAATCAACTTGAAGCAACATGTAATCAACGAAAAAACACTAAAAACGAAAATTAGCTTATCAATAATTATTTATGCATATGACTAAAGAATACAAAAATCTTAAAAATATTGCAAAATTAAATTAAATTAGGAGTACATAATATATAAAAATTTATTTTACTATAATTATGTATAAACTAATAAAAATAAAATAATTACAAATAAAATTATATAATCCATTGACTCTTGCGTAGTGGATAAAACCTTTCACTTCCTACGTATGGGGAAAGACAAGTCAACCTGAACCAGATCATGCAATAAAATTATTACTTCAAGAAATGCATACATAACATAATTTCTTAAACTTGATTAATTCCACAGAAAAATCTGATTACTTGTTAATAGATTGCTTATTTTCAGCGGTCTTGAAATCAAGAAAAGGAATTTTAAAGAATGGTTTTGGGAGAAGTATTTCTTGGAGCTTTCCTTCAGGTACTATTTGACAGATTAGCTTCTCGTGAGCTTTTGAACTTTGGTGGTGGAATTAGGAAAAAGATAGAGAAATGGAACGAAATGCTATCAGTAATTCAGTCAGTTCTTGAAGATGCAGAAGAAAAACAAGTGACTGATAATGCTGTGAAAAATTGGTTGAACGAGATTAAAGATTTGGCTTATGTTATGGATGATATGCTAGATGAATTTGCTATGGAGGCTATGAAAAATCAGGTAAACCAATTTATCCCTACTTGTTATGCCAGATACGGTCCAGATGCTCTCAGATTTACTCTCAAAATGACTTCTAAGATTAAAATCATAACCAATAGACTAGACCATATCTCAAAACAAAGAACCCAGCTGGGTTTAGAAACAATTTCAGGAGGTGCATCAGCTAATGTATGGCAAAGGCCACCTAGTACATCTGTGCCAACTGAAACCCATGTTTATGGTAGAGATGAAGATAAAAAAAAGCTGGTTGGTTTTTTGTTCATGAATACAGCAATGAGTGAGAGTGATGTTAATTTTCATGTTATTTCAATTGGGGGTATGGGTGGGGTTGGAAAGACAACTCTTGCTCAGCTTCTGTATAATGACAATTCAGTAGCAGGGCATTTTGATGTGAAAGCTTGGGTTTGTGTGTCTGAGGAATTTGATGTTTTGAGAACAACCAAAGCAATTCTTGAGTCAGTCACTTTGTTGCCATGTGATCTGAAAGACTTCAATCAAATTCAAGTTAAGTTAAAGGATGCGTTGGCCGGGAGGAAATTTTTTATTGTTCTAGATGATGTTTGGAGTAAGAATTATGGCGAGTGGAATAGGTTGCAGCCGCCATTTCGTGCTGGAGCACCTGGAAGTAAAATAATGGTTACAACAAGGGATAACAATGTTTCTTTAATGATTGGAGCTGTTAAAGTTCACTACTTGGAGCAAATGTCTAATGATGATTGTTGGTCAATATTTGCACAGCATGCTTTTGTGAATACAGACATTAGGGGACGGCCTAAGTTGGAAATGATTGGTAGAAAAATTGTTGACAAGTGCAAAGGCTTGCCATTGGCAGCAAGGACTCTCGGAGGCCTTTTAAGATGTAAACAACATGACTATGAGTGGGAAGATATATTGAAAAGCAAGTTGTGGAGTTTACCAGATGAAGAAAATGAAATTCTACCAGTTTTGAGATTAAGTTACCACCATCTGCCATCTCATTTGAAGAGGTGCTTTTCCTTCTGTTCAATACTCCCAAAAGACTACGAATTTGAGGAGAAAGAACTCGTCTTGTTATGGATGGCAGAAGGCTTAATTCCTCAACCTGAAGTAAATAAACAAATAGAAGATTTGGGCAGTGAATACTTCCATGAATTGCTGTCAAGGTCACTATTTCAGCAATCCAGTAGGGATCCCTCAAAATTTGTGATGCATGACCTCATCAATGACCTGGCTCAATGGGTTGCAGGAGACACATGCTCTATGTTGGAGGATAAATTGGATGGAAGCAGGCTGCGGAAATTTCCCACCAAGGCTAGATATTCATCTTTCATTAGTAGCCAATATGATGACTTCAAAAAATTTGAGGCCTTCTCTGAGGTTACAGGTTTGAGAGCCTTCTTGCCTTTTCTGTCACCTTACCCTGGAAAATGCTATTTATCCAACTATGTTCCGTTTGATTTGCTGCCAAAGTTAAGGAGCTTAAGGTTGCTATCCTTAAGGGGATATAACGTCACTAAGTTGCCCGAGTCAATTGGTGAGTTAAAACATTTACGGTACCTCAATCTTAGTCACACCAACATTGGAAGGTTACCCAAGTCAATAACTTCTCTATATAGCTTGCAGACATTTCTTTTAAGAAGTTGCCTTCATTTAAAGAGTTTGCCTGTACATATTGGGAGTCTAATCAAACTACGGCATCTAGATATTACAAATGCAACATTAATAAAAGAGATGTCATTAGGAATTGAGAAACTAACCAATTTGCAAACCTTATCTGATTTTGTTGTTGGCAAATCTAAAGGATCTAGACTAAAAGACTTGAGGGAACTGAGATTTCTCTCTGGAACACTTTGCATTTCCAGGTTGGAAAATGTGAGGGATGCGAGGGATGCAAGGGACGCGAACTTGAGGAGCAAGAAAGGTTTAGATGTATTATTTCTTGCATGGGATCCTAGTTTTGATGGTTCAAGAAATGCAAGAGATGAAAAGACGTGCTTGACATGCTACAACCACATCCAAAGATGAAAGAGCTGACCATTCAATGTTATGGTGGAATCAAATTTCCAATTTGGTTAGAAGATCCTTCATTCTCTCATTTGGTGTTCATAAAGCTGGTGGATTGTGAGAAATGCACATCCTT
This sequence comes from Croton laevigatus, assembly GCA_949640765.1. Taxonomy (NCBI): domain Eukaryota; kingdom Viridiplantae; phylum Streptophyta; class Magnoliopsida; order Malpighiales; family Euphorbiaceae; genus Croton; species Croton laevigatus. Next base: position 16,451 of record CATIWJ010162805.1, on the reverse strand, counting down.
GCCACAACTTGGGCTGCTACCATCTCTCAAAGACCTGAGAATCATAGGAATGTCAGCTATAAGAAGTGTTGGTCCTGAGTTTTATGGGGAGAATTGCTCAAAACCTTTTCCATCACTGCAGACACTATACTTTCAAGCAATGGGAGAATGGGAAGTGTGGATTCCCCATGGAGTTGATTATGAAGAGTTCCCATGTTTGCACGAACTTCGGATTGAAAGCTGCCCTAAACTAACAGGAAAGCTACCGAGCTATCTTTTGTCATTGGAAAAACTTGTCATTCTTGAATGTCAGCAGTTAGTCGTTTCAATTCCAAGGCTTCCAGTGCTTTGCAAACTACAAATTAAAGGATGCAAAGAAGTGGTGCATGGAGGTGGGGTTCATTTTAGATCAGCAAACTCCATGGCGGTTTCTACCATTTCAAAACTTACATCCCTTAAAAAAGAGCTTATGCAAGGACTAGAAAATTTGGAGGAATTGAAGATCTATAATTGTGTAGAGCTAACATCATTGTGGCAAAATGGATTAGGGTTGTATGAATGGTTCAATTCCCTTCGTAAATTAGTGATTGAAGGGTGTCCAAAACTTGTTTCTTTGGAGGAAGAGACGAATGAAGAATTCATGCAGCAGAGATTGGAATGTGAACTTCAATATCTAGAGGTAAGACATTGTGAAAGCCTAGTGACGCTCCCACAATGCTTGAATAGCCTCATTTCTCTTAGAGAGCTAGTGATCGAAGCATGCCCAAAGCTTATTTTCTTTCCAGATACTGGTTTGCCTCCCATGCTAAGAGTGATTCAAATTAAAAATTGCAGTGCTCTAGCTCCCTTGCCTGCTGCGGTGATTTGCAATAGTGCATGCCTTGAGATTTTGTATATTGAAGGATGTGATTCTTTGATGTCTTTTTCTAGAAGCCAACTTCCCTCAACCTTGGAGAAATTAGAGATTGGATGTTGCAAGAATATCCAGTACTTGTTTAGCGATGGAGAGAGTTCATCTTCCCTCTCTATGTCAAGAACAACCAGTCTTAAATATTTGAATATTTATGATTGCCCGTTGCTCTTGACTTTATCATCCAGTGGTGAATTGCCTGCTTCTCTATTACATCTCCAAGTCAAAAACTGTTCAAAGCTCATTTCCATGTCTTCAGGAGGCAACTTACCGGCAGCGCTTAAACATCTTTCAATTGAGGACTGCCCAGAACTGGTGACTGTGGCAGAGAGGTTTGAAGTTGAGATGTCTCTTGAAACTATATATATCTTTAGCTGTGAAAGTCTTCATTCCTTACCTGAGGGCCTATACAATCTAAGCAATCTCTACGAGATTTCTATATGGTATTGTCCAGGTCTGGTTTCCTTTCCAGGAGAATTGCCCATTGCCAATCTAAGAGAGCTTTGCATATCTTGGTGTCCAGAATTCAGCGCCCTTCCTAATCGTCTTCACAATCTCACATCTCTTCAAGAACTATGGATATATGATTGTCCAAGCATCGACTCTTTCCCAGAAGAGGGTTTCCCCACTAAGCTGATATCACTCACTCTTACAAATCTCAACATCAGCAAACCACTCTTTGAGTGGGGGCTCCAAAGGCTTGACTCCCTAAGAGAGCTTTACATTGAAGGTGGATGTTCTTATATGCTTTCCTTCCCAGAAGACGAGACAAGAATGATGCTTCCAGACTCATTAAAAAGATTGTCTATTCTAAAATTTCCAAATTTGAGATGCTTATCTACCAGGGGCTTTCAGAACCTCACCTCTCTTGAATATTTGAGCATCTCATATTGCAATAAACTTACTTCCTTTCCCGTGAAAGGCTTGCCATTCTCACTTCTGCAACTGTATATATACAGTTGTCCTCTGCTCAAGAAAAGCTGCAAGAAGAATAAAGGACCTGAATGGTTCAAGATAGCAAATATCCCTTGTGTGAGGATAGATGGCAGATTCATTCATGACAGAAGTAGCCATAGGAGAAGATACCATATCAAACTTAAGGTAGAAGTATTTTTTCGTTTGTGATTTAGTATAGTACAGTATTGTTATTTGGTTTTAACTTGCTTCTTCTATTTTAAACTTGCAGAAAATTGGTGAAATGGGCAAAAGAGGAGGAGGTTCTGAAGCCACAACAAATCTGTTCAACAAATTAGAAAAATGAGATTTTCAGGTATGAAGGAAAGTGATTTTAGTCTATAATATAACACTAATACATGAGTTTACTAATCTGCAGCCTTTATCTACATTCAATTGCAGGTTTATTAAGCTGCTGTAAATATGATTTCAACAACCAGTCAAATGGAATTCTCTTCTGCCATTATAATGAACACTGGAAGAAAGAGCGTGAGCATGTGAGAGATAAGGTTCAGAAGGTTGGCTCAGAATCGCAAGGCTGCAAGGAAAAGTCGACTTATAAGTTCGAAAGCTGGTCCATGTGGGTTTTCAGGTCAATTATGTACTTCCACAGAAGTTGGTTTTGCAATTTTAATGTGTGTCGCTAAAATCAATGATATACATGGATTACGTTTTGTTTTCTGTTAATGTAACGTAATGTAAATTAAGAAAACTGCAAAATTCAGTTGATGAAGTTGTTCTTTGCCCTTTGGGAAAGGCGGACCACTAAGTAATAGAAAGTGTTTGTTTTTATGAATGTAACTGCTGTGAACATCCAACCAATCAACCTATCAAAATATGAAGAGGGGAAGCGTTGTCAAATATATAATTTCCATTTTCCGTGCATCATGTTTTTCTATATGCATCACAGAAAAGAAATTCGCAGCAGAAATTGTTCCATTATCAAGTCATTTATGTAATGAGACAGTTGCCAAAAACAAGTCTCAATTATAAATTTCGGCAGCTGTGTTAGTTTACTTGACCAAGAGGCATATGAGCATATATAGTAATGGAACCCGAAATGCTCTCTAATCCTGTAACTTCAAAAGTGACAATTGTTCTTCAATCGAGCAATCAACATGGCATGAAGTTCTACAAGAGGAAGGGATAAGAATGAGGCCAAGGCAGCGCTGTTCCATTGGTGAAGGAGCTGACCGCCGGGTGCTTCGATATTCTATTGCATCTTGTAGAATGATGTTTCCTTGTTTGTCAATGCAATGAAATGTTCCCAAGAAAAAGCGCCCATCTTTAATTCCTATCAGCATTCTGCGGAACAGAAGCTTCCTCACTCGAGATACATGGCCTGAGCTATTCGGGTTAAGCCCATCCGAGGTCCCTGGCAGAGTTGAGGATTCCTTCACGTGTTCCACATCATTATCCATACTGGAAATTATAAAAACAAACATCAATTCACCTTCAGATCAGATCTAATAGATTTTGCTTTTGTATTTATCATTGGGTGAGAAGAATAAATGAGAACACAAAAATTGCAACTTGATGATGGGTTTAAACATGAACTGAGTCATACAGAAGGAAAAAGCAATGAAGAAGAGATGGGAAAAATCAAGATATGCAGTGTCGTATGTTATGTGAAAAGTCTATATGTGCAAGTGTTAATTTCAGACACGGATTGGAACAAAGGAAAACAAGAACATTAGACAGAGAAAACTAAAATGCAGTACATGAAATTTAATGATCAGCCAAGTTGATCCAGCATATAGTATTAGACAAAGACGGCATGTAATTTAACCATATTCTGTTCAGTATGACAAGCAATGCATGCATTTATTTACCTATCATCATTTTTCTCATCCTTCACCCAAATCAACCACCTGACCGCAAAAGCATTACAAGGAAATAAGCAAACCAGACACAAAATTCATAAGTGGCATAGCAACTAAGTAGTTATCCTTAGCATCCCGTGCTACGATGACCTTATCAACATGATCTCAGTGTTACGATTCAGTCTACAAGGCTTGCGCATTTTGTTTATAAATTTATAATTTGAGCCATTCATGTGGGGATCATTTAGTTTTTAATAACTAGTATGTAAGCATTTTTTAAAAGTGATCTTAAGCAAGGTAAACAACCAGCAATTTGCACAAAAACTAACAAGTAGCTTCATTCATGACAAAACAACATCTCCTAAAGCAAAATGTGTTTAGATATTCTTAAATTACTCTTAGAAGAGAGCTAGGAGGCACTAACCACCCTGCACCCCTAATTTCTATTTCTGTCCAATAGATTTTGATCTTCAAATCGAATTCATAAATCTAAAAGTTAATTTCAACAGCTATAGGGTTTTTTCCTTTTGACATCCTCATTCCTCAATAACCATGGTATTAAATTGACTCTTCCATTTCCACAACATTGCCTACACGAATCTCAAACCACTGAACTCAATTTCTAATACCTAAATGAGCCACACATAGAACAAGATGGTTATGCAGCACACTAGCTCAATTTCATCGACTAGCAAACACTACTCTCCTCTATGTCTCTTAATTAATCAGATAACAATTCCATCACAAACTACAACGAATAACTTTAAAGAGAAATTAGTCAAATTACTGATATCACAAAATTCTGGAAATTCAATCAAAATGAATCACTCGACGATGGAGATGAATACTACCTTTGATTTGGATGGATAGAATGAGCAATACTGTCCGGAGCAAACTTCAGAAATCTTTTCTAGAATTGGAGAGAACTATTCTGCGGATGAATGATGAAAGAGAGTAGTTTCTCTCCTGTCCGATGATTATGAATTTAGAACAGTATTTCCCTTGCTGAAAAGCTCAATCGAGCTCAACGGTCGGCTAGAGAATGAGGAATTAGGGATTACAAGACGAGAAACGTATTTGAAAGCAGAAGAAGAAATCGTCTCGTCAGGGAATGAGGAATTAGGGGTTGCATTGCAACCGATTTGGACTAAAACGCAAGCGTCTAATGTTGAAACGGCGGAATGAAAGTTCGGTTTCTACCGAAAACTGATCCGAACCAAACCGACCAAGGAAATTTCCTGTTGCCGATAATGTGAGACACTCCCATCAATATTATTATTGTAGAAAAAATGAGGTTTGGTAGCTTCTATCTTTGGGCAATTTGGAAACATAGGAAAGATAATTTTTGATAATAAAATGCAAAATTGTCAAGAAGTGATCTAGAATGCTATTTCTTATTGGCTTGAATTCGTAGAGGCGGAACAACTCCAATGTCCTTCATCTTCCAGTGATGGAATACGGTTACAATCTGGAATTCCCCGGTAGCAGGAATGCTAAAAATCAATGTAGATACAGCAGTAGATTCTAATCAAAAGCTTGGAGCTGTTGGAATAATGGAGCGTAACTCTTTGTGTGAGGTTATAAACTGGAGAACTCAACAATTCCAATATATGCAAGATCCTTTAATCTTAGAAGTACTTGCGATTCGCAAAGCCTTAGAGCTATCATAGATAAAGATTGGAAGGACTGCATTATTGAATCGGACTAAAAAATGGTAGTGGTCGCAATTTACGGAAAATCGTCAATTCATCACTAGGTGATAGATATTATCATATATATTCGGAAATTGCTTTCTATTTGCTATAATGCCACTTGTGTTTTTAATTCCAAGAACCTGTAACTTCATTGCACATAAATTGGCAAATGCATTTTTAAAAATGAGTTTTGTTTGTAATATTAATACATATACTACTTTTTTACAGAGCCTTATGTAACTGCAATTTCATTAATGAAATTATCTATGTTTTAAAAAAAAATTATTGTGGAAAAAATCACTACTATTATTCCTAATCTAATTTATTTTTTGCCATTAAAATTTGTATATAGTTTGCTATAAAAAAAAAAACCCCTTCTAGTTAAGATACAAATTTTGAAAAATAAAGTATTTTAGCTTAAAATGAAGTACTGCAAAGGATATAAAAAGAGAATATAAAACCATTATGTGGGCGTTTGACATAGCTCAAAAGCCTCTTTTAAGCACTATATAACCTAAAATCTAACAAACTACCCATTTGTCTGGACTTTCTTTCAGCTTATCAGCTTGTTTACATAAGCACCAAATTGTTGCCTTTTCATAAGTGCTTTTGAAAAACCAAAAGGAGAAAAACAAAAACAATCCCAAACACTCTGAATTTTCTAGAATTGAATGTCCACTTAAAGCTCAATGAAAATTAAACAAATTCATATTGCAAGCTTATAAGCTAACTCCTTGAATTGAATGTCCACTTAAAGCTCAATGAATGCATTATATTAAAACAATATACTTTCAATTTGGAGTAAGTTTTCAAAATTAGTTGTCGTAATTATTTCACTATAAAATTTTTATATTTTTGCTTATGTTTTATAATGTTAAATAATTTACTTAGATAATATTGTTTAATTGTAATTTAACCGAATCTGAAAATTTATAAATTTATTTTTAAAAGTATTATGTACATACATCTCATTTTCTCCCTTTATTTTCTTTTGCATAAATTTATTTAAAATATTTAAAAACTCGTCTGATCTTAAAGTATTTCATACCAACGGACTTATTCAAAATTTTCAAGATTTTGATTCAACATTAACCCAACAAAATTATCAAATTAAAAGGCAAAAAATCCGACCCGAGGCTAAATAGAGGTTGATAAGCGTTGTTTTATTCTAAAAGTTCTCAAATTTGGATCGAATTGACCAAAACACAGTCCGTGCGCACGCTATACATAAAGTAATTCACTTTATTTAATTATTTTTTGGAAAATGATAAGTAATTCACTTTATTTATTATTATTATTATGATCAAAATACATGATGTAAAAATAAAAATGTAAATTAATATCAATCCCCTATTTTCAAAAAAAAAATGTAAAAGTAAATTTATATATATATATATATATATATATATATACATTTTTTTTTACCAATCGTAAATTTATATAGGTTGAAAAGGGTAAAAAAGAAAGGGGAAATTACTGCGGGTAAGCAGTTAGAAGCTGTAACTAACCTTAAAAAAGGTACCACGAATTGACTCTGGAGTGGTAGTACGAAACGAAACAAGGCGCTCACTCCGTCGGCCAAGAACAGGAAGAAGAAGCCATCTCTCTCTCTTCTGTTGTTTAGGGTTTTTCTTTTCATCGTCTTTATTTTCTGGTATGAATTTTTTCTCCATCAGCTACTCAACAATCTCAATTTCTCTGTAACCTAAATTGCTTATTTCGTACCTGTGTTATAGGTTTTTTATTGTACACTATTTGTTAGGAAAAAAAAATTATTCCTTTTATGAATTTCTTTCTTTTTTTCGTTTTGCCCAAATTCATATGCGTTATCATGATGGAACTCATGACTTGAATTTAGCTGACAAGAGCAATTCAACTTTCGTTTCACTCTGTTTGGTGTTATTAAGATTCATTCTAGTCCATAACATAATGTATCGTTATCGTGTAAGAATATTTTTATATTGTTTTATTTTATATTTGGCTGTTTTTTTTGTATATATTATGTATCTGTCAAATGGCTTAGAGCTAATACACTGAGGTCAAGTACATAAATTCTTTATTTTGTAACTGAGTCTGTAATACAGCTACTGTTATTGAGATTTTGTCAAATTATGTATAAGAATTTTGATGGTTTCTTTTTTATCTAAAAATCCTAATAATGTTTCAAAATTTGAAACTGTGTCTGCATTAAGTAGGATGGTGCTTTAATTGTTTGATTTTATCTTTTGGTTTCTGTTGAGACTTGTTTTACACTTGCAGGAGGTAATTGGTATGTGAAAAAATGGGTGAGAATGGGAAGAGGTTTCATTCGCAAAGAGATCACGAAGGTGACAGTAGAAATCAAAAGAGAAGGATAACTGAGAGGGACGACAGAGGCAGCAACAACGATGAACTGGTTGTTTATAGAATACTATGTCCAGTTGAGGTTATAGGTAGTGTAATTGGCAAAAACGGGAAAGTCATAAATTCGATAAGGCAAGAGACAAGGGCAAAGGTTAAGGTTGTTGACCCTTTTCCAGGTGCAAAGGATAGAGTCATAACAATCTATTGCTATGTTAAAAATAAAGAAGACATTGACGTTGATGAAGAATTCAATGACAATCAGCCTTTATGCCCTGCCCAGGATGCTCTCATTAGAGTTCATGCTGCAATTTCAAATGCAATTGCTTCACTTGTAGATTCTGATCGGAAACAGAAAGATAAGGAGGAGTGCCAAGTTCTTGTACCTTCTAGCCAATCTGCAAATATCATTGGTAAGGCTGGGATGAGAATAAAGAAATTGAGAAGTAAGACAAGGACAAATATTAAAGTTACTGCTAAGGATGCCTCTGACCCAACTCACTCGTGCGCGATGGACTTTGACAACTTTATTCTGGTAAGTACTTGGGGCATTATTTTTCTTTTAATTTTTCTTTAAGCTCTCTTATTCAGATTTTACTGCAATTTGAATGGTTTCCCTTTTGGTATTTAGTTATGATATGAGAATGGTAAGCGTTAACTGCTAAGAACGTGTTCTTCATTTGAGAAAAAGACCTGAAACCAGACTTACTTGAACTTTATTATGATATATAGATACACTTAGATGAGCAAACTGCAAATACATCCCTTGAACCTGGTAGGACAACGATGTCGCATGATCTAAGTTGTTTTGATATTGCATATTTTTTTAAGCGTGAGTTTATCATCACTTCATTGTGTTCTCTGAGCAGTTAAATGTAGCATAATGAGATCAGAAATATAAATTCTTCTGAGTTTGGATTCTGCATGTTTGATAGAGCATTGAGTACCTTTATTTTCTTAAAAATTATATCCTTCTGGGACGACCACTGGTTATTGCTTAGTTTCATACTTACACTTACTTTCTCCTATATCATTGGTATGTTCAATATTCATGTTTTTTTGTTGCTTAATCATTATATAACTTGTTATTTGTTTAGTTTGAACTGAAAAAGAAATTGAAAACGATGCATACAGTGAGGCACAGTGAAGTCAAAATACCCACAATGATTAAATGCCTGGCATGTGAGTGATATGTTAAAGCTTACCTCTGTGTCACAACTTTCAGATGGTTACTTTTCATTGCTTAGCTGTCAGATCAGTTCTATATCTTGTAAAAGATATTCTGTCTCGTTCTCCTCACCTATCTATATGTTTGTGTTTGAATGTCATTGGGATTACCTTTTTATGATGAAATTAATTAAATGTTGTTTTTGGCCTCTTTCTCCCTAGAACTTCTATCTGTGGTGATATTTCTAGTGCAATTATTGTTAAAACCATAGAAAATAGTTTGTTAAAGATAAGTTTCCTTCTTTTCAAATGTCTACATCGCATCAAATTCATTAATGTGCATCAACTGAAAAGTTACACTTTTGTTCTTAGATTCTAACTCTGCAATCTTCAATTGTCTTTGAATTATAGAGTGTTTTTGAATTGATATCTTTGTAATGAATTCATTCGAAAACGCAATATATGCCCAGGCTGGGAGAATTAGATCCGATAGCTGTATTTTTATTGTCGCATGAAATGCTCCAGCTTGTTGAAATTAGAAACGAAGATTTTATTTGGAGTAAACCGTTGAATTTGGATATGTAAGTGATGTGTTTGTTGGATCATTTGCTTTGGATTTGTATGCTAAGCCCTTTCTTGATATAATTGGTTAAAAAGGATGTTTTCAGCTGGAATGTGAAAATAATTGGATACGGTCTAAGTGTCATGGTAGCAATTGATGTTAATAGGAGAAACCAAAAGGAAGGGATTGAAGGAGATGGGATTCTGATTGTAAGGGATTCAGGCTTGTGGTTCCATTAGGGATTAGAAATTGAGTCTTTTTGTTGATGGGTTGTGTATGATAAATAAGAATGGGCAATGGAGCTTGCTGCAATCGTCTTTGAAGAGATGAAAGTAAGTGTAATGTTTTTTGGGAGCGGAGCAATGTTTTATGGCTTTGTTTAAAATGGTTCCATGGGAGGTTAATTACAGTATTGCTGGTTGGGCTGTAGAGTTTCAGATTTATGCCAGATTTATAAGCTAATCAATAAGGAGGACAGTCAAGTTTTGATACTGCTGTTTTTCTTATTGAACTAGAGCAGCAAGGATTAGGGTTTGTGACTTTTTATCTTGACAATGGGCTTTCATTGAGAATGGAAGTGAAATTATACTTAAGAAAATGTTTTTAAGATGAAAGGCTTCTGCAGAGAAAATGGATAACTGCCAATAATGCTAGAATACAAAAGTAATTTGGATAGTGGACAAGGAGAGGGTATTTTTTTCTTTGAAAAATATTTTCTCTTGTAATAACCATACCTGCTCTGGAAATATATTATATCATCACCCCATATTTTTCATTATGATTTTTTCCTTGGTGTCTAAGGGAATCTTTTTTCCTTTGCAACATGAATAGATTTCTGGTGAATCAGAATCAGTGAAGAAAGCATTGTTTTCTATTTCTGCAATTATGTATAAATTCAACCCCAAAGAAGAAGTTCCTCTTGAGACTACTGTCCCAGAAGCTCCCCCAGGCATTATTATACCTTCGGATGTTTCTATTTATCCATCTGGTAGGCTATATCCAAATGCCGATTCAATTGTCCCTCCTGGATCTGTTCCGCAAGTTTTAGGTTCGACGCATGTACCTGAGCTTCAGGGTTATGGAGATGCTGGGAATTCATGGCCTGTATATTCATCCACCCTCCCTGTAGTACCTAGTTTTGCCAGCGACCCTCGATCTGAAGAGTTAATTATAAGAGTGTTGTGCCCCTTTGACAAGATTGGACGAGTAATTGGCAAGGGAGGGGGCACTATTAAAAGTATAAGGCAGGCTAGTGGAGCTCGTATTGAGGTTGATGATACCAAGGCTGACCGCAATGAGTGCCTCGTTACAGTGACTGCAACAGAGGTGAAATTCTTTTCTTTTTAATTCCCATATTTATTTAACTTTAAACTATGTGGATAATGAATGTTGTTATATCAAGGAGTCCTTTCTTGTTTATGTACATTTTCGCAGAGGCATCTCACTAGAAAAAGATACATGAAATCAAGCATTCCATTTGGAATCTGCATCAAATGTTTGTTAGTTTCATATTTCATAACAGTTCTTAGTTCAATTATTTTTTAAAAATGTATTTCAATAGTTGGTCACATGGATTTTACTTCTCCAATATCTAATTAAAATAATTTTGGTGAGGATGTGATTCTCATAAAAAGAAATCCAATAGCTAATGGTGTTCTGTTAAGAACTGAAGTTCTCATAGAATATGTCAAATGCTGATTATATAATGTTTATACAATTTTGGCAGTCACCCGATGATTTGAAATCCATGGCAGTTGAAGCTGTTCTACTGCTTCAAGGGAAGATTAATGATGAAGGTGATGAAACCATTACCATGAGACTCCTTATTCCCTCTAAAGTCATTGGGTGCATCATTGGGAAAAGCGGTTCAATTGTAAATGAAATCCGCAAGAGGACCAAGGCAGATGTGCGCATATCAAAAGGTGAGAAGCCCAAGTGTGCTGATTCAAGTGATGAACTTGTTGAGGTATGGTTTATGAACTTCTTCAGGGAGCTTTTAATTTAGTTTTCATATCTTGATTTGTCTTGCTCTGACTTGTTTGGCCTGTAGATATTAGGAGAAGTTGGCAATGTGAGAGACGCACTTGTCCAGATTGTTTTGAGACTCAGAGATGATGTATTGAAAGAGAAAGATAGTGGCCGTAATCCTTCAAATGCTGCTGATTCTTTATATTCAGGTGGCAGTGGTATTCCCTTAGTTCCTCCAGTTGCTTCATTGCCTTATGACCATAGAGCTGAAACTGGAAGTGGCATGAGCTTTCTTTCTACGAACAACCTATATGGATATGGATCTTTGACGGTATGAAAGCTACTTAGCCAATTTCACTCCCACTTCATGTTAATTGTAATGTAAATTTATTTTTTAGTTTATACTCTTCCTATAGGCATTCAGGGTTCTATTCCTGCCAATTGATGAAGGATTCTTTCTGTCTGCATTTTTATTTGATATATCATAGTTTGAGCTGTTATTTTTCTTGCATGCATTTATGTTTTTTTTTTTTTTTTCAATTTCTCTTTATTCTCTTAATTTATCCTTGCTTTATTAAAAAATTGATGATGATTTGCAAATTTAGTGGTATCTTTTTCATATGCGTTCGCGATTTAATTTCTACATGCCTTTGGTAGTATTCATACTTTGCTTTTTTTTTTCAGATGGGGGATAATGGTTACAGTTCGATGTCCTCATATTCATCATCCAAGTTGTATGGGGGGTTAGTACATTTCCTTCTTAAATTATGTGATAAGACTTTTCTCCCTTTGGTTCTATACCTTCAATTGTGCTGTTTGTACGCATTTGTGCAGGTTGCCTCAACCCTCAACCTTAGAAATCTTGGTGCCTGCTAATGCTGTGGGTAAGGTATTGGGCAAAGGAGGGGCTAATATAGCCAACATTCGGAAGGTTTGTTCATGCTCTGGTCATTATTCTAGATGCAGAGATGCAAATATGTAAATTTTTGGGGGATAATTGTAAAAAAAAAAAAACCAATTGTGAGAAAACCGATTCAAAGAATCCCATTCACAATAGATTTCTTTCTTTTCTTAGTATAATCTGTTATTACCTAAATGGTAAAGTACAACAAGCAAAATTATTTATAACTGCTGGCTTTCATAAAGTGAAAATCTGTTGGACTATATGTACATTTCTATGCATTCAAGAGATGGAAAATGAAACGATCAAGTGGTTGTGGAAATGAATTATTAGCATAATGATTGAGATTGTGACCCAGCAATATACATGTATTGCTTCTGCCTTTGTTTGCTTAGGTCCACATGTTGAGTAGTAGGCTATTAGCACTTTCATTTGTATAGTATTTTGGTTCCACTAAATTATGTTGTTTGCGATTCCAGATGGCCATGCTAATTTGGCCATTCTATTGAAACTTGCTAGTTGATACTGCAGCCATTTTGAGAAATCAACTATACATGTATATCGTGCAAGGATACCGCAGCCATCAACTATATATGTTTTGCAATGGAAGAATCATTATATATTGTTTTTCTTATATTTGATTTTATTTTTTAAATTGATATTGGCATGAATTAAATTACATCCTTTTGCATTTCTTGTTTCTTTTCAGATATCAGGCGCAATGATTGAGATATCTGATGCAAAGTCTGCTAGGGGTGATCGTATTGCTCATATATCTGGCACACCAGAGCAGAAGCGTGCAGCTGAAAACTTGATCCAGGCATTTATCATGGCAACCTAAGTTTTCAGAGTGCTTAGTGCTACTTGAGGTGAATAGTTAAAATCTTGGAAATTTTCTTCAGCAATGTTGTCCTTAGTTTCTCTAGGTTCCATCCGGAAGGGGCTTCATTTCTAGTCTTCTACAACTGGATTCCTTCTGTTCCTTACGTAACGCTCAAGATCTTGTGGGAGATTCACCATGATTGTTGCTTGATCTATTCCCTGATCTGCAGATCTTAGAACTTTTTAGGATCTTTCATTCCCTTCTTTTTGTTTTATCAGGTCTTATCAACTAGTGTGAGGCCCATCCTATTTCCATTATTGTTTATTCTCTAATTTTACAAGCACGCCAGAAAGTGTTCTCAGTGACTATATTGTCAAACTCAATGAATGTGTGTTGTTTTCTGACCTTACAATCTCTTGCACTCTGCTTGTTAAGGATCATCTCAGCGATTCAAAAATGAGATGTTGGCGTTGAATCTCTACTTAATGTTTCCTGGTTTGTGCATTTCTGGTGCAGCTTATGAAACGCTATCAGTTCCGTCTTCAAATAAAGTTGACCTTGGCACTCGGCTTTCTCTGCTGTCCTCTTAATTCGGAATTCCGTCGCCATTTGTTTTTGTTTCTTTTCTTTTCCTTTTTTTCTCTCTTTTTGATTTATAAAGAGCATGTTTCTGAGAGAGGTTACCATTCAGCTCCTGAGTTAATGGCATGTCCTATCTCAAAATCCTTTTATGATGGTTCTGAGATCTTTTTTGTCTTGGAAGCTTTTATTATCCACATCAAGTGAATGTACTTCTTTACTCTAGGTTTGAATAGTTACAGGTGTTCATATTATCAGTTCGTACATTTTTCCTGTAGTGAAAGGTTCCTGTTTCTGTTTGCTGCATCTTAAAAGTCCTTTCGGTACTGGTGATGACCATATTTTAGAGCATGTTTTCTAGATGACACGTAAGGTAAGTGTAGTTGTCCTCCTAATGGCTCTACCACACTATTTTTTCTTCATTCCGGTCCTCCCTTCAAATCTAGTCCCATCTGTTATTACTTTCTTGCATCATTTTCGATTCACTAGAATTTGTTGATAAAAGGCTCTTCTGATAAAGTTGACTGCTTCCTTGAATATACAAGGCTTTATGACCAAAAAAATTCCAAATATTTGAATTTTTTCTTTTCAACTTCTACCTATTCTTTTAGTTTGTCATTTTAGCCTATCATTATGGTACTGTTAAACAATTTTTACTAATTTAATTAGAGAAAAGGAAATTTATGCTTGAATCCTCTAAAAGAAAAGTCTTTTTGCATACTATCAAATTTGAATTCTACTTATTTTTTCAGAAAAAAAAGATACCTGCATATCATTGTCCTTAATTGATAAATGAAGAATATTAACTTTTTATCAATGAAATTTAGAAATAGTACTTGCACTATAAAAACCATGTTTTTTGCCTGCCAAGGGCAGCCAATTGAGTTTTAAAGTTAAATTTCAGTTCTCCCTAAATTGGCCAAAATAGCTACTTCGTAGAACAGGTTTACGGTCCAACAATCTCCAAGCCTTGGATTTCTGGAAGAATTTAAAATGCTTTGCTAAGATTGAAGGTTCTTGCGGAGGTTAGATTTTTGGCTAATTAGGCATTTGTATAACATGTTAAATGTAAAATATAGCTGCTATTGCTTGCTTAATTTTGATTTGGCAGCAGTTCTGTTATGCATGTCATCTGGCAACTGGAACTCTGTGCCAGTCACATGTTAGAGCCTGGTTTCCATAGTAGATCTGTCACTTCTTCTTTTGAGTGGTTTCTTTTCTCTAGTCTATTTGAGGGCTATTGATGCTGGATTTTCTCGACAGTGTTTCCTAATCTCACTTGATACTTATCCATTATGGCAATCATGTAGTTTGCAATTCATTCCTAAGACTCCATTGTGATCCCAATGGTCATGAACTGCAAACCATTGGCGAAGATCAGATTGGGGTATTTTTTTCTTTTTTATAATGTTTCTATATTTTTAACATCATGGACGCAATGTGCAATTTTTTGTGAATGGTCTTCTCTCAAGACTAATTTCTTTTGCTGTATTTGGCAATCAAATGATCTTATTCTCGTACTTCCTCATCGAAAATGTGTAGGCCAAGCATGACTTTAGGTACTGCTCTTCCAATAAGCATTTCATATATCAGAGCTCTTCTTGAAATCTTCAAAGGCAATCCTGTAGAACCAGTTTGAGCATCAAAGGGTTTTGCCTTTTCTCTTGAAAGTTGTGTCTTAGGGTTGGTCACTTTGTTATTTTTTGACTGGAGAGAGATCGTTTGTCTCTTTTAGCATGAATTGTTTGCTAGTTAAACTCCTTTCCATCTCATTAGGATTGAAATACGTAGTCTGCTATGATAAGCTAGATTTTCCTCGTTTGCCTGATATCTACTGATCCCAAAATCTCTATTATCTCGCCTCTTCCTTTTAATTTGTACAGGGTGCTTCTTAACCGTTTCTGTTGGCATTTGATAGAATATTTTGATATAAATATACCTGTACAGCATTAGATATGCAGTAGCTTGGATGAGAAATAAATCGAGTTCTTCTGTAGATTATTGCATTGACATGGTTATGTAATTTTGTACATTTCAGCTGATATACACAATAAATACTTTATGTGACTATCATTCATGATTTACACATTATATTTTAACTCTTTGCTCCAAAATTATTGCACCTTTAAAATGCAGAAATGGCATTGATTTGTTGATGTGTTTTGTTTCTGCGATAAGCAGGTTACATGTTGTGTGAGTGTGATCATATTTGGAATTACTTCATTTGGGAGCGTAACCTTATTCTCATTTAACTGTTCTAGCAAATGCACAACTAGAAAATGGTTTTTCTTTATCTTCTCTGTGGTGATATGATACATGTGTTCATTTGCATAAACAAAAGGTAGTTTTATGTTTTAGGGGCAAACCACCTAGCCTAGTGGCTATAAAACTAGCCTAGCATTGTTTTATGTTTGATCAGTTGTGTTTTGTGCATATGCAAGTGAAGCTACATGGTCTATGATGTGCTTTGATAGCAAGTATTTTGTATTCAATTTTGATTTTTTTTTTAGTATTTAGAACTTCCGATCCTAATATATTTTGCCTCCATTCCATACTCTTGTGCTTGCTCCAAATTGAAATTATTGTTTTGATATAATGCTAGGACAACAATAAAATTCAAGGAGTTAGCTTATAAGCTTGAAATATGAATTTGTTTAATTTTCATTGAGCTTTAAGCGGCCATTCAATTCTAGAAAAATTCAGGGTGCTTGGGATTGCTTTTGTTTTTCTCCTTTTGGTTTTTCAAAAGCA
>CATIWJ010162745.1:0-19534 GCA_949640765.1 Croton laevigatus | reverse complement strand
TATCTCTAATCCTTTTCTTTTTCATTGTTTTATTTCGCATATTTGAGTTTGATTGAGAAAATGGCAGATTGTATGTTTATCTTAGAACCTGATTAATTTCTTGTTATGCTTAGTTTCTAGGTTCTGCGTTGGTCTATGCCTAGTCTTAGTTGTCTCTCTGCGTTTTTTTGTTTGGTCTTTGTTGTGGATCAATCGTTGATTTTTGTGATATGTTTTTCGTTTTGGATTTGCTGGATGTTTCTGTATGGGTTTTGTTTTTGGCAATGGATTTTTATACTTCCTTTGCCTCTCGAATTATGATGTCAAAATTTGATTTTGAAACTAGAGATGCTCTTTGGAAAGCATTAGTATTAATCTGATTCTAAAATGTTTTCACTTTCTCTGTTTTTTAATTTGGTTTAAGTTTCAAAGATAGATTTTGATGGCCAAGAGAACTCTGATTTGGGTTCCCTGATTCTTGCTCCCAAAAATTTCGACAAAAGTTTCAGACCCTGTATTATTTTGGAAATGTTTCCGGTTTTGAAGAACCAGAAAAATGCCTGAACCCATTTTTAATATATGAGTTTGCCTAGCATGTTTAGGTCTCACAGGGCATCCTAATCCTTTTTTTTTAATTCTTGCAGCTCTATCTTCAGAGTCTGTCATCAACCTGCTCCCATTTCTTGGATTTAATATTTAAACTATATTTTTTCGTTTGGTTTAAATTTTCAAGTTCACATCAAGACTCTGTTTTTACCAAGTTGATGTTTTCAATCCTTAAGTTTCAGTATCATGTTTCTTTGTAGTGGTTTTAAGAGCATCTTTATTTGGTAACATGTTTAGGCTTTTAGTCCATGCATCATTAATAAATCTTGATCTTTAGCTTATAGTTCCACGTTTAAGACCAAGTTCATATATTTAGAAAAATACATTTTAGAGTAAAGTTTGTCGATTAGGAATAAATTTTGCATTTAGATTATGAATTATCATCTTTGGCTTTGGTCACATGTTCAAATTTAAAAGGGAGTGTGTTTTAAGCTTGGGTTTTCTTTTTAGGGATAAGATTGCATTTCAGATTGTAATTGCATTTTAGTTTAATGTTTGTATGTTTAGGCTAGAAAGTGCATTTATATGAAAACAAAAATAAAAATTAGCTTTAGGGGTGCTTGTTGAATAAAAATAGAACTTTAGGGATCTTTTTATTTATGTGCTTCATTGCTTTTTAGAAAGGGGAGATGACAAAATTAAACCCTTTTACAAATATTGACAAAAACTAATACTCTTTTAATTTTTGTTGACAAAACTAATATCCTTAGTCAAAAATAAAAAAAACTAGCATCCTTTTTAACTTTTGTTGACAAAACTAGTATCACTTTTCAAGGCATAAAATTCCAAATATAATTTGGACGTATGTTCGAGTATTAAACACAGTTAAATACTTAAAGTACCAAACCTGGTTATTTGCTCCACAAATAGCTAATCTCCAATTAATTTGACTCCCCCTTCTTTTTCCTCAATTCAAGCCTATAATAATTATGTAAAATATTTAAATAACACTAATCATATTTATCTAGGTCTTTAATTTTCCAATTCCTTAAAATAACCTTAATTTAGTAATTAAAATAGGCTGCTAGACTCAATTGAATAACCAAATAAAGTTTAGAGGTTACCCAATAACATGGAGGGACTCAGATGCAAAGCTAAGGAAACTTCAGGGGCCACGCTACAAATAATCACAACTTTAAGCATCGAAGTTGATATCTGCCTCTCAAAACGACGCCACCTAGGACAAAACACGAACCTAATGCGAGTTTCAACCTTCTTCTTCGCCTGGTCCTTTCTGCGTCGGGTTTCACCAGACCCAATTACCCAGTCGGCCCATTAACATTTCTGACGGTGAGCCAGACACCGATCTCCTCCTCTTGACCTTGTTGGTTGGTTCCCGGTCTCATATTAATTGGACGATGGCCGGAGCTCTCGAAAACCGTTCTTGAACCTTTCGGGTAATCTGATTGATCGATGGGTAGTCCGACTGTAACTCCGCTTTCCGGCGATTGGTCGAGACATTCTTCATGTTGAATTTGATCAGTGGACTCCCAAGAATGGTTTTTTGATATTGGTTCTTAAAAATAATAAACAGAATAAAAGTTGATGATTTTGAATCCTCCCTCTGTTTTCTCTAAATTGAAAATACCGCAACTCAATGCCTTTTTTCTTAATAAATTCTTGCCTTCACTCTTAATTTTCTCGGTATCTCAGGCATTTGTTCCCCAGCTAAAATCTCGGCTCCAGGTACAAGATTGGCATATTTCTATTATACTCTTCTCTTCTTCCATTTTGTTTGAGCCTTGTTGAGATTATTGCCACAAACCCTTGAGTCACCACCAATTTTCCCATCTAGTTGACACGTTACTTCCCAACCCAAACTTCTGCCAGCCAATACTTCATTCCACAAAATTTCCTTTTAGACCCTAAATTTTACATTTTAATTTCTAATAAATCCTTAATTGACTAGCTATCATTTAATCCTCAAAATTTTAATAATAATTCAATTTAGTTCATCTCAACTGAATTTTAGTACTTTATTATTTTTTAAATTCTATTTATTAATTAATTTGCATTTTATTTAAATTACAATTCTGCCACTTTGACACGTCTTTGACGGTCGAGATGTGACATAGACCAACAGAGAAATAAGAAAACCAGTCAGGAACATTTATATTCATGCAATTTATAACATTTTTATAATTGTAAAAGTCTTTAAAAATTGTTTGACAGATGATATATGCAATATTTATATGAAAAAATTGTTCAAAGTTTATTCAAAACGATGTTCAAAACTTGTTTGTCATAATTATAGAAAATTTGAATTATTATCAAGATAATGGCCAAATTGATCAAAATATGGTAAGCCTATGTTCAAAACCTATTAAGGAAAATATAAATGTATAAATTAAAAAAAATAAAACAAAAACAAAAAGGATTGTCAAACCAATTAAATAATCAACATTTTTCCATAACCGATATAATTGCAATTCAAACATTAATACTATACAACATCAGTATGACTGAAAAAAAAAAGAGCAAGAATACTAAAAAGCAGCATCCTACATTAACAAAAAAGTACGGGGAAAAAAAAAACATATACCTCAAAACTACAAAAAATCATCCTACATCAACTAAAAAAACCTAACATCTAGGTTTCTAACCTTTAGGCTTCATCTTTTGGCTTATCTTCATCGTCGCTATCCAAGTCACGCTCTTACTTTAATCGGCCATAATTATAGAGCAATATGGCCAGACGAGCGTGATGTATCTCCACATCAAAGTTCTTCACAGGAATGACTTTAGAATCGATAAAATACTCGGCAAATGAGAGAGCAAATAGACCACGGTCACTAAAAAAACAGAAAAAAGACAAATTAAAAAAAGGAAGAGAACATATAAAATAAAAATAAAACAAATATTAGTAGTAAACTTACTTTCCAACATACTTAGGCAAGCCCTTCATAAACTTCATACTAATATCAGAAGTCAAATCAATGTCACGATAACCTCCTCTTGTAAAATCATGACCAGACTTTAAATAATAAAAATTGACATGAACCAAATACAGAGGAGTCAAAACACTAAAAGGCTTCAAGGATTCAATCACTTGATTTGTGTGCTTTTTGCCATTATCAAACATTGGATCGTACACGTAAATTGTATGATCCAATAAGCAAAGACGGTTTATAACCCAATGCCCCAAAGCCGCTACAAAAACAGGCATGGAGATGTGATCCACTTCATACCAAGGGCGCCCACAAGCAATCTTTAAACCACACATCACTTGATCAATGACATGGTTGGGAGCTAATACTGACCGATCATAACCATGCTTCACATAATTACTATATAATGACCTAATATAGCTCTTAAACATGTTATCAGTGGTGGTAAAAGAAACTTTTACATCTGGACAATACTTCCCTTTCTTCCTCAAATAATATAAAACAATGTCCAAATGCTGCCAAAAAAAATTCGAAACATTTGTAAAAAAACTACACACAAGCATGAACCAAACATATTAAAAAATTTTTAGAAGTGTCTTCAAAACAGTTCAAATCCTGTTCAAAATCTATTTAAAAAGAAACCCTATTAAGTATAAAAAATTTCACTATTCAAATCCTATTTAGAAGCGTTTCAAACCCTGTTTACAACCTCAATACCTCTCTAGCTATATTAAGCAAGAATAAGACCAGGAAGTAGAAAGTAAACCAACATTCAAAAGATTAACTAAATAAAAAATAAAATGCCTATTTTATGGTTTTGAAAAAATAAATTGTTAAAAAGGTATTCAAAACATGTTTATAGTTTATTGACAAAAATGTTCAAATAATGTTAAAATAATGTTCAAACCAAATACAGCTAATATTCAATAACAAGTAAAAATTGTAGGTAAAACACAAATAATATAAAGCAATGTTCAAAACATATTAAAGGTATATTCAAAACCAGTTCAACTAGAATAACAAAACAACACTTACATATAGCTTAAAAATTACAGTTCAAAAACATAAAACAAAATTATATTACAGTTCAGAAAATGTTCAAACATGTTAAAAGACAGTTCAAACAATAAAAAACTTATTGTACTTTTTAGGCAGACCCTTGGGTATTTGCCAAATTGTGAAACCACATTTTCTCACCAGTAAAAAAATAATCCCTAAACCTCAAAGGAGGATTAATATCACCAGTAGTTCTAGCGTAAACATTCTTCCTAAATAAACAATAAAAAAAAAACAATAAATAAAACAAACAAAACATTCATAGTAAACTGAAAATTTAAAAAAAAAAAAAACAATACACAAAAAAGTTACCTAAAACTAGCATCAACCCACTTAAAAAACATAGAAAATTATTTAGCATCAACTGGTTCACCGAGCTTATTGTCCAATACGTAACATTTACGCAAAGAAATTTCAGTGGGACTAGCAGCTCCACTACTAAAATCAGAAACAAATGGAGGTTTAAGCGAAAAAGTTGGACCTATAGCACGTTTAATTAGATTCTGAGGAGTAATGGCTTCAGGATTAAACACAACAATATCAGAAGATTGACATGCTGCAGCAGCAGAATCCTAAAAACAAATTTAAACAACTCACAAATTAACAACACAAACACAAAAAAAAAAAAAAAAAGGAAACAAATTAAGCAAAAACCTATTTTTCTTCTTTGCCTTTTTCTTTCCTCTTCTAATCTAAACAACAAGCTCTCACAACTGTAACCACCTCTCTCTCTCTATTCTTTCTCTCTCTTACTTCTGCAATCAGCAATCTTTCCTTAATTTCTTTGTCTTTCTTTAAGCGTTGTTTCTTTTTCTTTCTCAATTTCTCTTGTTTTCTTTCTAAGATCCAATCTTTCTCTCTTGGAGCTTAATTGATTTTTTACTTGCCCATCAGAAAAGTTCTCAACTTTTGTATCCAACCTACTTCTAACTGAGGTGGGTTTATCTGTATAATCTGTTTACATAGCCAGAAGCACCAGCCTTTTTCGAACCCATCTTCTTAACAATGAGGCTAGCGCCAATGAAGATGCTTGAAGATAGTGCCAAAAACAAACCTTTGATATTATTAGAAGACATACCCTTATAAGAGTCCAACCAGCTTTGAGTTACAAGTGGCGTGCAGCAGCTATAGCAGCTGCAGTCTTCGTCGCGGTCGTCATGGCCGTAACTAACTAAAAGAAAACACAAAATTCTCCACTAACCAATCACCCTTTCGTCACAAAACCACCATTTCTCTGTGAATTCCCAAACCCAAACTTAAACCCAGCTTAACCAAAATGTCAAAGACAACGATTCCCACTTAGTACCCCTATGTAAACAGATTATACAGATAAACCCACCTCAGTTAGAAGTAGGTCGGATACAAAAGTTGAGAACTTTTTCTGATGAGCAAGTAAAAAATCAATTAAGCTCCAAGAGAGAAAGATTGGATCTTAGGAAGAAAACAAGAGAAATTGGGAAAGAAAAAGAAACAGCGCTTAAAGAATGACAAAGACATTAAGGAAAGATTGATGATTGCAGAAGTAAGAGAGAGAAAGAATAGAGAGAGAGAGAGGTGGTTTCAGCTGTGAGAGCTTGTTGCTTAGATTAGAAGAGGAAAGAAAAAGGCAAAGAAGAAAAAGAGGTTTTTGCTTAATTTGTTTCCTTTGTTTTTTTTTGTGTTTGTGTTGTTAATTTGTGAGTTGTTTAAATTTGTTTTTTGGATTCTGCTGCTGCAGCATGTCAATCTTCTGATATTGTTGTGTTTAATTCTGAAGCAATTACTCCTCAGAATCTAATTAAACTTGCTACACGTCCAACTTTTTCGCTTAAATCTCCATTTGTTTCTGATTTTAGTAGTGGAGCTGCTAGTTTCATTGAAATTTCTTTGCGTGGATGTTACTTATTGGACAATAAGCTCGGTGAACCAGTTGATGCTAATGAATTTTCTATGTTTTTTAAGTGGGTTGATGCTAGTTTTAGGTAACCATTTTGTGTGCTGTTTTTTTTATAAAAAAAAATTTCAGTTTACTACAAATGTTTTGCTTGTTTTATTTATTGTTTTTTATTGTTTATTTAGGAAGAATGTCTACGCTAGAAATACTGGTGATATTAATCCTCCTTTGAGGTTTGGGGATTATTTTTCTATTGGTGAGAAGATGTGGTTTCACAATTTGGCATACCCGAGGGTCTGCCTAAACAGTACATTGAATTTTTTATTTTTTTAACTGTATTTTAACATGTTTTGAACATTTTCTGAACTGTAATGTAATTTTTTTTTATTTTTTTAAACTGTAATTTTTAAGCTACATGTCAGTGTTGTTTTGTTATTCTAGTTGAACTTGTTTTGAATATACCTTTGATATGTTTTGAACATTGTTTTATGTTATTTGTGTTTTTTACTTGCAATTTTTACTTGTTATTGATTATTAGCTTATCTGGTTTGAATGTTATTTTAACATAATTTGAACATTTTTGTCAATAAACTATTAAGATGTTTTGAACACCTTTTTAACAGTTTATTTCTTCAAAAACGTGAAATGGACATTTTGTTTTTTATTTAGTTGCTCTTTTGGATGTTGGTTTAATTTCATACTTCCTGGTCTTATTCTTGCCTAATATAGCTGGAGAGGTACTGAGGTTGTAAACAGGGTTTGAACAGTGTCTAAACAGGGCTTGAACAGTGGATTTTTTTTATAGTTAATAGAGTTTCTTTTTAAATAGATTTTGAACAGAGTTTGAATTATTTTTTAACTGGAATTAAACAATGGGTTTGAACTATTTTGAAGACGCTTAAAAATTTTTTAATATGTTTGTTTTATGTTTGTGTATAGTTTTTTTTTTAAATGTTTTGAATTTTTTTTGGCAACATTTGGACATTGTTCTATATTATTTGAGGAAGTATTGTCCAGATGTGAAGGTTTCTTTTACCACCATTGATAGCATGTTTAAGAGTTATATTAGGTCGTTATATAGTAATTATGTGAAGCATAATTATGATCGGTCAGTATTAGCTCCTAACCATGTCGTTGCTCAAGTGATGTGTGGTTTAAAGATTGCTTATGGGCGCCCTTGGTATGAAGCGGATCACATCTTCATTCCTGTTTTTGTAGCGGCATTGGGTCATAAACCGTATTTGCTTATTGGATTGTACAATTTATATGTACGATTCAATGTCTGATAATGGCAAAAAGCACACGAATCAAG
This sequence comes from Croton laevigatus, assembly GCA_949640765.1. Lineage (NCBI taxonomy): Eukaryota > Viridiplantae > Streptophyta > Magnoliopsida > Malpighiales > Euphorbiaceae > Croton > Croton laevigatus. Next base: position 11,820 of record CATIWJ010162745.1, on the reverse strand, counting down.
TGATTGAATCCTTGAAGCCTTTTAGTGTTTTGACTTCTCCATATTTGGTTTTTATTATTTAAAGTTTGGTCATGATTTTACAAGGGGAGGTTATCGTGAAATTGATTTGACTTCTGAGATTTGTGTGAAGTTTGTGAGGGGCTTGCCTCAGCAGGTTGGAAAGTAAGTTTGCTACGAGTATTTGTTTTATTTTTATTTTATATGTTCTCTTCCTTTTTTTTAGTGACTGTGGTCTATTTGCTCTTTCATTTGCCGAGTATTTTATCGATTCTAAAGTCATTCCTGTGAAGAACTTTGATATAGAGATACATCGCGCTCGTCTGGCCATATTGCTCTATAATTATGGCTGGTTAAAGCAAGAGCGTGACTTGGATAGCGACGATGAAGATAAGCCAAAGATGAAGCCTAAAGGTTAAAAACATGGAGGTTAGGTTTTTTTAGTTGATGTAGCGTGATGTTTTGTAGTTTTGAGGTATATGTTTTTTTTTTTTTGTATTTTTTTTGTTGATGTATGATGCTGTTTTTTAGTATTTTTTATTTTTTTTATTAGTCATACTGATGTTGTACAGTATTAATGTTTGAATTGTAGTTTATATTAGTTATGGAAAAATGTTAATTATTTAATTGGTTTGTGAATCCTTTTTATTTTTGTTTTATTTTGTTTTTATTTATACATTTATATTTTCCTTAATAGGTTTTGAACATAGGCTTACCATATTTTGGTCAGTTTGGCCATTATCTTGATAATAATTTAAATTTTCTATAATTATGATAAAGAAGTTTTGAATAAACTTTGAAGAATTTTTTATATTATATGTCAAACAATTTTTAATGACTTTTACAATTATAAAATTGTTGTAAATTGCATGAATATAAATGTTCTTGACTGGTCTTCTTATTACTCTGGTGGTCTATTTTGGCGAGTCCTTTTGTTGTGACCTTGTGTGCCGCAATTGTTCCAACTTTGGGGGTCAAATCGCTATTCTGTGAAAGTTCAGGGTTGCGCGCTTGATTCTTCAGAAACTCACGGCTGCAGTGCGCTTTGGTTCAATACACTACTGTTTTGCCCAACGTCAAACGACGTCGTTTCATTTAAAACGCGGACTGTTTCTGCGTTTCACTTGTCTTCTTCGCCCGACTGCTGCAAAACGGGTTTTACTTGATCCGACGGAGCTCCGGTGACCCGCTCTTATTCTGGCGACCAAAAATATCAAATCATATACCGGACTTCTCCTCACTTTGCTGGTTGTCGGTTCGTGGCCTCAAATCGGTCGTCCGAACACTGGAAGAATTTATGTTTTCGTCTGGATCCGGAACAAACCCGTTGAGTTGGCGAGTAACCCGACCGGATCCTACTCTTCAGGCCACTAGACGCGGTGTTTCTGGCCTTCATCATGATCACCGGCCCTACAAGAAGCGAGCAGTGGCCTCCATTACCGGCATTGAAGAACAAAATGCAAGGTAGAAGCCACATAAATTCCCGGGTCCTTTCCCAAAATTACTCAATTTTAATTTATTTTTATTCTTAAATTCAATTTCAAATTCCATTCTCTCTTCTGTTTCCTCTCATCTCCTTGTTCTGTTCTCTATCTTTTTTCTTTTCTTCCCTTCTGTGCATGCATATATTCATATACAATATTTATTTACGTATTCTAGTTTAGCTCTTTCTTTCTTCATCCTCTTCCCATTCTTATCTTTATAGCTTTTGCCTTGCAACAAATATAAGGTAAATAAGTATTCAAAGCAAAGGGTCTAAGATTGCCTCTAAAACTTAATTCGACACATCTTGAATTTTGATTGAGAAAGTGAAGCCCATTTGAAATTTATGCCAAGAAACGTATCGGTGAGTTCTTGATCTTTGTCATCAATAGTGACGGAGAATTCTTTCTCATTCTTTGGAATATTCACTTTGATTCCTTTGGTTTCGAAGATGGAATCTAAGTATATATGAGTAGTCTCAAACGTTTAATTTGCTACATAATGGGAATCAATCTCTTCAATGACAATGGTAAGAATATGAGTTTGGGGAGAAAATTGGTTTTCTAATTTGTTATAAGATGATTAGAGAAATTTACGGATAGATTGAAGATCTTAAGGTCACGTGTTTGATCCACGCGCACTGCACCAATTGATGTCTCACAGTCAAAATAGGAGATCCAAGTCAAGCTATAGACCTTTAATTGGGTATAGCATAATCGAATCTTCATGAACAAGTAACCTGCAAACAATACAAGAAGAAGATTGGGGGCTACCTAATGGCAACCATTCAGATGCTTAAGTCAGTGACTAGTTAATGGAGATTATAATAATTGGATAGGAGAGAGGAGATTCCAGAGAGAATACCTTATCGTGGAAAGCGCTTAGGTATTTATATGAGAAATATCACTGACCTTATCATAGTAGGACACCTTGCGAGTCACACTCCTTATCATATTAGGACACTGCGAGTAACTCAGAGTCCATCTAATTAAGGGATTTGTTGAGCCACGTCATCGCTTCCTTTGAACAATTTTTTTGTGCAATTTGAATATAATATTGTTAGTTTTAGGCTTACCTTCATATTCATTGCTAGGCTATAGTTGTCTCTAAATGTTTCTTCGTATTTTTGGGCCATCATTGTGAAAGTTTGTCTTGCCTAAGTTTGTTTTTGGAAGTCTAGCCTCGGATCAACGCTCTTACAAAATTTAGCAGTGATACTATTGGTAGGTGTCTTCTTTGTTTGCTGAATTAATTGATTCTGCTATATTAGATGTCATTGTGGACCATCTATTATGGATGCCATGTGATCTTGTCCATTTTTTTCAATCCTATTTCAGTCAAGTATGGTCTTATTTTCTTGTCAATCTTATCAAGTACCATTATTGCATTATTGAATTGATCCTTTGTGTAAGCATTTGGTGCATCTTTAAAACTGTCTTCCATTGCTTTTGGTTGTTTCTTGAATTTGGATTTCAAGTTTTTGAGGAGATGAAATGTGAATATACAGTGACTTGACTGTGGATAAACTGTTTCTACTGTTTTTTTATGCTTTCATGTTTGTCCGATATAATGCATAGTTCTTCCCTTTCCCTATATGTGTCCTTGATTTGCTTAAAAAACCATCTCCATGAGTTATCTTTTTCTAAATCCACTACTGCATAGACTAATAGGAATACGTGTCCTGCTGCATCTTGTGTTAAGGCTGTCATTATTGTGCCCTTATATTTGTTTTTTAGGAATGTGCCATTGATAACTATTATCAGTTGGCAATGCTTCCAACCCTTAATTGCGGCATTTAGGGTAATGTAGACATACTCGAAGCAGCTGTTGTTATCTATTTTTATCTTAGTAATTGTGCCTGGGTTTGTTACTTGTAGGGTGTTTAAGTATATGGGAAGCTTTGCATATGATTCCTTTGGTTTTCCTCTTATTGTGTCTACTACTTTTTCTTTTTCCCTCATTGCTTTTCTGTAGTTTATTTTTATGTCATACTGCATTTGCATTTCATCAATTATATCTGCTGTTGTGTATTTTGATTTTGAGTTTATAAATTTATTCTTGGTCATTTATGCTACAATAGATGATGAGGCTTCCTTTTGCTGCTGTCGCTGTAAATTGCAGCTATATCTCTTGTTATAAGTTGTTATCTTGAACATGGTTGTTGTTTTGAATTGCCTTGATACAATTTTTCATGTGCAGTCGTTATTGGAACATATTAGTATATACCTGCATGTATATTTGTTCAATTTAAATATTTTTTTTTTGTTTTTAACTTCTGCGTTGAACATCCTTTAAACAACAGTTATACTAATTTTGAATAGTTTGCTAAGAATTTTTTTTTTGGTGTACCTTTTTTGCTTGACCTATATGTTTTGATTTCGAAGCTCTTGTTCAGTGCATGTAAGTTGATAATTGATTTCAATATTTTCTTGTCTTTGAATTTGCTTGCTTTTTTAAATTTTGTTTCCTTTGGGTGGGTCGGTGATGATCCTTTGCTTTAATCTTTCCTTTTCTTCTTCATTTGCATTTATTTTGCTTGTTATTTCTTCTGCTGTTGATTATGCTAAAGATGTAGCATGTTGTAAGGAATTGCATTATGTTGCAATGATGTTCGAAGGCTGTTGAAAATGTATAGAATTTTCTGTTGCTTTTTTTATTACTGAATTTATGCTACATACGTCTACTTGCAATATCATATTATATTCTTTTAGAGTTGCAGTAACACAAAATGGATGGTCCAAGTTATTTGCTTGGTCTTTTTGTATTTCGAAATAGAAATTCAAGCTTATATAACTGTTTATTTGTAACTTTTTGTTATTTCCCTTGAGTTTCCATTAGAATTTGAGTTGCCGCTCGTGTGTTTTGAATCTTAGTTTTGTGTACATAATTGATTCCATTGTTTGGAAAGTACATTCAATTGGTAGAAAGATTCCTTTAATCTCATAATCTTTGTATTCATTATTTTGCCAATAGCCACAATGGAATAACAGTATTTTGATGTTTGTGGAACTTGCAATCTATTTAAATCGACATTATAACATATTTTTGTGTGTTTTGTATATTTGTTTAGTTGATGCATTTTATCAAGCATATTTGTGTATTTAATTTTTGTGTTATATTATTACAATTCTAATTGATTCTAAATCATATCAAATTAATAAAGTTTGTGCAAATTGGGTTTACTTGAGGATGACATTTTTGCAATGTATTTTTGTTGATCTTTATTCCTTTCTTGTTATTTTTTTATGTTGCAATGTTGATGGAGTTGTAGCTGGGTTTTTCCCTTCAATTTCAGTCTAATTTATTATATTTTTGCTGTTTTTCTTGTTGCAACAGTTGTCGTCCAATGTTTTTAGGTTTTGTGTGTTTGTTGATGGTGATTTATTGTTTTGTTACTCTTACATTGGTGTTGATTTTACTGTTTTTATTAGTTTTTAGAGCTTGGAAAGTTGTTTGGTTGGCTGGAAAGTTGTTTTTCTTTGTTTGATGATTTTTTATTTTGATTTTATGTGTTTTTAGGGTATATAAACTATATAACGTGTGTTTATAGGCCGTAATAATTTTTTTTTTATGGTAAGTTTAATGGGATAAATAATAGGTAGTTAGTTTGTTAACAAAAAGTTAAAGTTTTGTCAACATCTATTAAAAAGGTAGTTTTTTACTTATATATATATTTTTTTACTAAGGTAGTTAGTTTTGTCAAAATTTGTTAAAAAGATAATTACTTTTTGTCAACATTTCTTATAAAAGATGCTAGTTTTGTCATCTGTCCTATTTAGTTTGCCGTAGATATTAATTGTTAGCCCATATAAGGATCTCAAGCCCATTACTTATATAGGAACCCCAAAATCTTTTAGCATAGGCCCAACTTGTACTAAAGATAGACCCAAAAGTTTGGCCTTTTACAATGTATATAAATAGGGACTGTATACCTCATTAATGGCATTGAATGCACTCATTTATTACACTCATTAATTACTCAAAACAATATTAATTAAATTATATAAAATAATTAAAATTAAATTTCTTTAGTATTCGAAATTTTTGAAGGTAAGTTATGTATAAAACAATATATCATCATTTATATATGATGTACAAAACAATGTATCATATTGACTGCCGACATAAATATACCTTTTAAGTTTCAGCATAGTTGAGCATGCTTGCAGGTCCGGTTTCAAGTGGTAACTAGCTCCAATTTTAGGATAGCAATTGATAGGTTGATGATTTACAATGGTGGAGTCCATAGTTGCACAACATAACCTAGTTGATGCATATATTACCTTGATTTTGTAGTTGGTATCGGGATGACGTGTGATATTTCCCAAACCATATATTTGACAAGCACATGAGGGTAACAGTGTTTAGAGTTATGAAAATTGAGTAAAGGGTAACTAGGGGTCTACAGGACCAGTTCCGGACCGGTTCTTTGTAAGAATCTTTTCTAGTACTGATTAACCGGTTCCTTCAAAATGAGGAATCTTTTCGAAAACTATATAATTGGTTTCGATTTTGGTACGGTTCCTAATTTTTTGGTTCCAGTCCTCGATTCTGTAATTGCTGGTTCTTTAGTTCGAGTTCGGGTCCGAGAGAACTGTATAATTTTTAATCAAAATAAATCTTGTACTTAGATTATTACTAATTAACTAAATTATCTAAAACTTGCAACAAAAAATTGATAAATTCTAATAATGTAAAGCAATATTTAAACTTTAAATATTACATAACTAATCAAATAATATTCAAACTTCATGATCTAAATTAATAATAGTTTTTAAAGTTCAAAATATGTAATTATGAGGTTCCATAATAGGTATATTGTGTCTTTTAGGTATTATATGTAATATTATTTTATAATATATACTATTGTTATTTAATATATATTAGTACTCTCTCTGTTCCATTTATTTGTCCAAATTTTTTATTTTGGGCAATTTATTTATATGTAGAGATTTTCTAAAATGGTAAGTTTTGAATGTAGTGAGAAGTGAATAAAGTTCAAAATGTCCTTGACAGTCATACATTGTTGAATTAAATAATATGTGATTTTTAAACTATTGAATTAAATAATTGATACTTTTTAAGTTAGTAGGGAACACATAATGATAGAGTTGACAGTGATGAGACACTTGTCTAACTGTGTCTAACTTTTCTTGTAAGACTTGAGTTTTAACACTTTTGTCAACAAATACCAGGATTTGTAATAACTGTAGGCTATATATAAAAACTATGAACAAGTTAAGAGTGAGGAGAATTTAAAAATAAAGTCATAAATTTTTCAGAATATAAAAAACTATGGACTATAAAGATAAAATGTGACAAAATACAAGTGTGGAGAAGTGAATAACTGGTTCTAAGTAATTAAAATTGCTTACAACTACATTAGACAGTGGTAAATAACTGGCCACAAATAATTAAACTTGCTTTAAGGGTGCTTGTTGAATAAAGTAAAACTTTAAGGATCTTTTTATAATTTACCATGATTTATATGTTTTATCTCTTTTTAGAAATATTTAAGTGCCTGCTTTATTTTTGTTGGGTTTTGATTAGGGGTGTTCAAAAAACCAAAAACTGATAAATTGACCAAAACCGAATTGAATCGAATCGAAACTGACTGATTTGGTTTGGTTTTCAGTGCCAGAATAGCTAAAACCGAAAATATCAGTTCAGCGTGCGGTTTGGCTCATTTGAGAACCGAACCGCATCGAACCGACCGGCCATAATTTATATATATATAACCTTAAAATCCTAAGTTTACTTCAAATACCAGCTGCCTTATTTCCTTAACCTAAGCAACCGCTCACCTTCTTCCTTTCTCTCTCTCTCTCTCTCTCGTCTATCTCATCTCTCTCTCTCGTCCATCTCATCTCTCTCTCATTCATCTTTGGTGACCTCATGTTCTTGAAGATCTTAAAGTCGATCGATGGAGTTGGACTGGTCTCTCTCTCTCTCGTCCATCTCCTGCGACCTCATATTCTTGAAGATCTTGAAGTCGATCGATGGAGTTGGATTAATCGGTGGACCTAGGCTGTACGTGGAGAGGAGACGACAACTTCAGCGGCTCTGTTACATCCGGCGCTAATAGTGGCGATGGTGGCTCATATTTTAGTCGGTCTCCCATTCCTCTCTTTCTCTTTCTTCTACCACAGAACAGGGGAGAGGAGAAGAGATGTGTACAGGACAAGGAGGAGACGCAGAGCCGATCAAAATGTTGAAGCAAGGACGAGATGGATCTGCTAGGAACAAGTTCAAGATGTCATTGGGTTTGCCAGTGGCGGCTACAGTGAACTGCGCCAATAATACAAGAGCGAAGACTCTGTATATCATTTCGGTCAAAGGAATTAAAGGCCAGTGATGGTTAGGCAATGAATGGGTCTGTGATTTCTAATTCAATGTATTTTTTTCTGTATTTTTTGTTTTAAATTTGTTTGATGTGAATCTTTTTTTATTTCCCTCATTGAGAGAGGTGCAGGTTCATCAATTTTTTTGTTGGATTTATTTGTTGTGAATCTGTTTAATTTTTTTGTTGAATCTGTTTTTATTTTATCAATTTTTTTGTTAAATTTATTTATTGTGAATCTGTTAAATTTGCTGTGATTATGGTTACGAGGTTGAGGATTTTAGTTTGGAAAATGCAGGTTATGATCTGAGTACCAAATTAGGTTTAGGTGAAATTTCAGTTTGAAACCGAAACTGACCCGTGTCAAACCGATAATTTTGGTTCTGTTTTATATTGATTTTATATATCTTCGGTTCGATTTTCAGTCTCATTTTCAGCAAATCGGTTTATCGAACCGCACATGAACACCCTTAGTTTTGATTAAAGGGTAGAGTGTAATTTATTTAGGACCAATTTGTAATAATTTTCTCTGAAATGGAGAAAGAATAATTTAGGCATGGATGTTTTTCGACACTTATTTTGAATGAATGCTAATTATGGACGGATGAATTTTATTTTGTGCAAATGGCTATTATTTTCCCCCAACTAGGTTTATCATGTTTAGTCTCACTAAATAATTTTGTTTCTTAATAAAATAATTTAACTTAATTTTTGCAAAATGAAAATGAACTGTTTTTTAGGCCAGTTTTCCGCGCGGTAAATTAGGTGAAACTTGATTTATCCCACCTTACCCCCTTGCCACATTCTCTAATTAGACCAGTGCTTTTTTTTTCTAATTAAAAACGGAGTCAAATTATTTAAAATGAATTCTTTTTGAATGAAAAGTAAAATTGATTTCTCGGAACGGGTGGCGACTCTAAAAACATTTTTAAGGCCGACTTGTTCGGCGCTGTGCCTTAAACCTTTGAAAAATGATTTTGTCACCTCAGCTCGTGTTTTTTTCAGTAGTGGCGTTGGCATGGCATATGTTTCTAATGAGTTGCACCGGCGGTTTCCAATTTGAATTTGGTCGGAACGAAAAAATGAAGGAATTGGTGGCTCTATTTTGAAAATAGTTGGAAAAATGAAGGAATGTTATGATTGTCAAAGGTCTGCCTCCGGTGAGTCTATGGCGAGGATGGTGGTGGTTGAGGTCTGCTAAGGTTCTACGTTGAAGGTGTTGAAAAATGAAGAGAAGGTCGACTCTGTTTTGAAAACAGTTGAAGAGAAGGTGGGAGTGCATGTTGGGAGGGACAGTTTTGGAATTTGTTAAATATTTGTGCTATATTTTTTAGAGTTTTAATTTTGAACTATTTTTGCAAAGTTAAACATCAATTTGTGCCATATACTTAGTTTGCTCTAGAGATTAATTGTTAGCCCATATTTATATAAGGATTTCAAGCCTATTATTTGTACTGGTACCCCAAAATCCATTAGCATAGGTCCAACTTATACTAAGGATATACCCAAAGTTCGGCCTATTACAATGTGTATAAATACGACCTATACCTCATTGATAGCATCGCACTTATTTATTATTCAGACAATATTAATTAAATTATATAAAATAATTAAAATGAAATTTTATATCATTAAAATTAAATTTCTTTAGTATTCAAAATTTTAAAATTTAATTTTGAAGGTAAGTTATGTACAAAACAATATATAATCATTTAAATATGATATACAAAACAATATTTCATATGGACTCCCAACATAATGTACCTTTCAAGTTTTAACACAGTTTTCCATCATGGTGTATCACTACAAATCCAAAAGTTTGGACCTCTGAATACACTCATTTATTATACTCATTAATTATTTAGATAATATTAGTTAAATTATATAAAATAATTAAAATGAAATTTCATATCATTAAAATTAAATTTCTTTTATTTTCCAAATTTTTAAATTTAATTTTGAAGGTAAGTTAAGTACAAAACAATATATCATATTGACCCTTCTGACATAAATGTACCTTTCAAGTTCTAGCGGCAACAGTTTTTTATTATGGTGTCTTTTTCCATGACCATATATAAAAATAAGAGACAATTACTCTCAAGTTCAATTATCTCTTAAGAGACCTGTTTTTACGCATGGCTAACTGTACGTTGCACTTTCTAGGGTCACAAACAAGGGAGGATTGAAGATCCTAGTAATTGATGATAAGGAACAGAATATAAATGAAGCTATAATGTTGCCTATTAAGAAGTGTTTAGAAACTTAAAATGATAGATCATTAAAATTGTTTCAGATAAATTTTTTTAAATCATTTTTACATGAACTTAAATATTTTTTTATTAAAAAATTTATATATAAACTTGGAAAAATAGTTCTTAAATATATTCCACTACTTACTATCAACTATATGCATATAACTCAAAGTCTATAAGTCTATTTTAAACTGCACAATGCATAGGTTTTGTACTAATATATAAAAAATAACAAAATCAATAGAATTTATATTTTAGTTACGAATATAAAAACCTTAACTTCATCTCATTCAAAATAAATTAATCAAATTGAATTTGAAAAAAAAAATTAAATTTCGTTTCATTAGCTTTTGCAAAGAGTTAATATATAACGTTGCATACTGAGATTATATTTCTTACACACACTCACTCTTCACTTTAGGGGCTTAATAATAATATAATCTAGGCCTAATGTAGGATGATTAATCAATAATCATCAATTTGCAGTAAAACACATTAATTTTTATGCAAGGTTACCTAATAACACTAAATCCAAATCAAATTCTTGTAATACCATCTTTCATAGTATAAAATTTTAAAAATAAATGCAAGATTTCTGATTCTAAATTGATAAATCTTCATTTCATGAATAATAAATTGCGACATAATTATTTCGACAAACATACTTTCTTTGTCAACAATTGAGTGACAACTTCAAAAACAGATCGTGGAGGGGCTGACCTAGACATACTTTCCTTGTCAGCAGTTCAGTGACAATTTCAAAAACAGACCGTGGAGGGGCTGGCCTAGAATGCCTTAGCAAGCTAGGCCAGCTAGGCCACCAAATCCGGTTAGTATCCCTATTTCAGCTCGAGAATCTAATCTTCTCTTATTTGCCCTAAATCCCCTTAATCAAGCTTTGACTTACGATCCACTCCTCCAAATTTCTTAGATTTGCCCAAATCTTCATGATTTCTCACAGATTCACCCCTATTAAATTACCCAACTGGTCCTTCCCCACCACTATAAATAGGACTTTCTTCCAGCATCCCAAAGCACAATTTCCAACACCGAAAATCCCCTTACACTCTCTAAATTATTCTTAGCCTTTGGTTTCTAGTTCTTAATTCTAAAATTGCTGGTTTTAAGTGAATAAATTTCACTTTAAGAACAAAATGGTTTGGCCAAAATTTGAAATAGTAATTGTTTGATGAGACATTTTGCAAATAAAGAGTTTTGCTAGGAGAGCGTATTATAGCCATACCAGTGTGAGCAATTAGAATATGTTGACCGTTATAAACAAGGAGTTTATATGTGCCTTCATGTTCATTAACAGTTAAGCTTGCTTGAAGGTTCGGTTTCAAGTGGTAATTGGCTCCAGTTTCAGGATAGCAATTGATTGGTTGATGATTTACAAGTGGTGGAGTAGTAGTATAATAGTTTGCCATTGTTGCACAACATAACCAAGTTGATGAACATATTACCTTGATTCTGTAGTTGGTATCGGGACGACATGTGATATTTCCCAAACCACATATTTGACAAGGCACACGAGGGTAATGGTGTCTAGAGTTATGAAAATCGGGGTAAAGGGTGACAGAATGGACAGAGGCTAGTACCCTTAAAATATGAAAAATAATTGAGCTACACTTATTCGAGCTTAGATTATTAATGTTAAAAAGGCAGTACTAACTGATTAATTTAATTAGTTTATACCTTCACAAATTTTGGTTGTGTGATATTTTTAATTGAGGTGGGTTTCTAATAAAG